>OZ026818.1:4449536-4663767 GCA_964023185.1 Macaria liturata | reverse complement strand
CGGAATACCCGTATCAAATTGTCACAAAAGTATTTTATTACAATTCAGTTACAAAATGTTTTCGAGAATAAAGTCTAATACACAAGTAACTATTCCAAAGGAAACAAGTTGCGCGATATTTACAAAGCTTTAACTCCGCCGTAAACGAGAAACCAAACTGTGAAAATATTTGAACAAAACTTTAGAGCGTCTTCAGCGGAGTCGGTACAAAAACTATCCCGGAACGAGCTGTATAAAAAGAGAATAATGTACAGTAGGAGTGGGTAGACGCTTAAATTCAGGAGATATGAAGGAAATGTGTAAGCCATTCTTGCTTTCAAGTTGGCAATAACAGTGGATAGGGAGCGTGCGCGTGGCGTTACCGCGGCAGTAAATTAAGCAGCGCGAGGTGTGCTCGGGACGGGAACTTCACCGGCGCTATCTCAGCGGGCGATCGCCGCTCCACGGAGAAACCTTTTAAGATCGTAAGTGCTTTTATATCACTTCGAGTCCGAGTTTAAACACGCTGCCAACACGGACACGTGTGTTAGCCGATACGTTAGACGCGCCGCCCGGCTCTCTCGCGTCCGCTGATCGATAGCGAACATACTTCAGCACCTGCATAAACGTTCGCGACCGTAAAAACGAAAACAAATTCAAAAGAGAAAATAAAGGAGGCCAGCTTAAATTTTGTGTATCGGTCTGCGAGTGTTTACGAGGCGGCCCCGTGAAATAAACAAACCGGCAGTAAAGCACAAAGGCCACGGTTCTCGGAAATGGGCCCCGTTCACTATTTCATCGCCGCTGACTAACAAATGAGAATAAGCAGGTTGGAGACGATCAACTCTACACTACACAATAAAGAGCTTGTCTCGACTGATGAATATTCAAAACGGCTTGGGGAAACTACTACTAAACTTGGGAAAATTATCAGACGATAAAGAAATTTAATGCAGAAATTTTACTAATAACTATGTTATACGATAATTTGTAAGAGGAAATTACGCATTCATGTACATATGTACATAGTGCATACAAATTACCTAATTCTGTTAAATTGTCCTTTCGAGTATCCCGTAAAGCGTATATAAGGAAATAACAAAGAAAATCAGTGATCAGGGAGCAAGTGCAAAATATATAAATAGCTTACTTTGGCGTTTTTCGATGTGCTCTTACGGCATGTTATTTCCCGGGCGCTTTTATACGCTCCTCGCTTATGTGGGCTGTTACGTAAACTGAAGACAATGTATTTAGAGTATGGCTACCTTTCGGGTGTAGTGAGCCAGGTAAAAACTAGTTGTAAAGGGTAGTAATGGACACAATAGGGTGTGAGTTTGCGGCGAGGGGACCCGGCGCCGGCTTTCAGAGGGAATTGCTGCGAAAAGGCTAAGTTACGTGCGACCTGAAGTACTCCCGCCGCGGCCTCGCACTCTGCCCACAACACTGGCCAAATAAATACCAGCCCGACATTCAATTATCAAAGTTATCGTCAATCGTCGCCCTCTAATTATCTAACTGCCACGCTTATAAGAGCCGAACGTGCGCGCCATACTCAATTAACCAGTACAAGATGCGAATACCCAGTGTAGAAATTATTGAAACAAACTGATACAAATAAAATAGATAAGCTGAGCTTTAAATTAAGCATATATATGTATGCGTGTGAGAGGGGACGAAGGCGGTTGGAGCTGAGGCGAGGCAGGGCGTGCTGGAAGGCCACCGGACACAAATTAAAACATTAACAATAGGTAATCCTCAGGCGGCTAACGAGCGGCCGCGCCATTAACACCCGCCTATGAAACTGAATTATTTTATTGTTATACTGCGTCCGGAGTCCGACCGATCCCACCCCGCTTACACAATTATCGGAAATATAATTTGAAATACGGTTCGTTCGTTGCAATTGTATTGCAATGAAATAACGACCCGGTGCGATCCACCTACTCGCGCCGCGCGCCGTTCATGTTTAACTTTCCGAATTAACTTTGTAACGACCACAATAAACGGCAGCTTACACAACTTCACGAGCGAACTTTCCAAACCATAAGTCCATCAGAATGAATACTTTCGTGGCGTAGTCTGCGTCAAAAGTTACGTAAAAATGATTCAGAAACTGGCGAAAACTAATCAAACGAGAAAGAAAAATAGACGACGAAAGAAAATGTGTATCATAAAAAGTGGGAGTGAGTTTGGAGACGGCGCTAATGAGAGAGCATAAAGCGTGACGTCGTAAAGCCAGCCATTAAGCGCCGCCAGAAGCTGCCCGTAATCTATTCGTAGCTATTTTAATTAGCATCGTAGTAATAATAAAGCGAGGGTGAAGTTTTTGTGGCATCTCGGCTCCGCATCCCGAGGCGGGCGCCGGCCGCGCCGCCGCGCCAAGCCGCCGACGCCCGCGCCGCCCGGCCTCGTCGATAGGGGAATACTTAAAACAACTTCGCCCTCGCTGAACTTCCGCTTCCACTTGCGGAAACACTAATGGAAACTATGCCCGACCTCCCGCACTGAGCTAGATAAAGCCTTCGTAAAATTTGTACCCGCTCCCAACGACATAACACATTATTTCTGAAACTAATGTTTATGTATGAACAAAAAGAAATAATAAAGCGCTCTTGCCGTATCTTTTTCCCTATATTTCTCTTGAGCTTTACGGCTACGTAATAAATGACATTACTTGTTCTGTGTTGTGGTAAAAATGTAGGACCCGAATGTCGGGTGTAATTAAATTTTACGTAAGAACCTCGAAGTACTAGAGGGGAATAGAGTCGTATAGGTATCGCGGAGATAGGTAGCGACAGCAACATAACAAGCAAGGACATAAAATGTTATCGCAGCTGCATAGCAGTGGAAGCACCGTGCCGTACCAAGAGGTTGGACATTAAAGTGGAGGGTATCTGCGCAGAGTAAATCTGGCCCGAGCCACGATAGCTCCACAATCGCTTTCATAGTGCCTCTTGTTTCACGCACCGCCTGTGCTCCGCAGGCTAGAATAGCACTACAACGCAGCTTTATCCGTTCCTAAGCAACCACTTGTCTACCTGCTTATTTTATGAAAATCTTTCTCTTTAGGGATCTCGCAAGACTTTATTTTATCTCAGAATGCTACTCGCGTTTTATTCAGTTTACCGAAATATTTGAATTCTCGCTAAAATAAAATTGTTATCAACTAAAATTCGTAATTAGCTTGCTACCACAACGTTCCGCGTCGTATATAAAACGTAAACAGTAAGATTGCACAAACAATTCTATTTTTATTCGGAAGAACAAGCAAAGGAGCGCCGCTAATTCCTAAGAAATGTTTGTCCGGCGCGTTTGACGTTAATTTATTAAATAGAAAAGCACGGTAGGAGCGTAAAGTGCGAGATAGCGGCGCGGAGGGCAGCGCCCGAGCCCGACCAGCGCGGACTGTCCCCACGGACGACATTACATTTCGCTATAAATTTCATCCGCAGCCGGCCCGGAACACAGCTCTACTTGCGATTCTTTTATATAAAAACCTTTTGTTTCCTCCCACTGAAATAGGTGTTTCTGATCGCTACGAGACGACACTCACTAACGTTCGATATTAAAAAAGTTTTTCTATAAGAATCTCGCCGGCAGACCGAGCTAAGAATCTATTGCAATTAAAAAGAAACTTCACAAGAAAAAATACAGATTGCGCAGGAATGGGTTTTACGTCTATTATTTTTTGTTGCCATTTTCTGTTCGTCTTGTGCTCACAGTATTGTCGACGAATCTCTGCAACTTCTTAAACTTTTATGGCTAATTAACTGCTAATAAAGCAGAAACGTTTATAGCGACCATTAGGTATAGTTATGATTTTATACTGCACGAATTTCCGCCATTCTTTCACAAATAAGGTGATAAATAATACAAGTAGACTGGCAAATTTACAGAGAGCCTGAAGCAAGTTTACAACAATACGTGTCTCAACATTTCAACGAGACAAGTTCAAAGATAACGCTTACCAAGCTCGCGTAGTCTGATTCGTACACGGAATACAGAAACATTTTGGGACAACCATCCCGATACTAAAGCTAGAATTTGCTTAATGCTAACAAACTGGACGACTTTATGAAGTGAACGTCACGACTCACATTGTTATTTATGTGGCACGGTAGCGCAAGTTCAGCCGAGTAAACAGGAGCTATAAAGCGATCACGAGACCGAGAGAGCTACTATATAAACAGAGACACGGCACATTTGTCCGAGGTAATGCGTTCGGCAGGTCAGGTGGCAAACGATGAAAGCCCTGAAAGCGTCCATAAATTCAGCCGAGACGAAACAGCAGAGCACAGCTGGCGTACTAACGGTGCCTTCTATACTACGGCTATATCTACGGTAATGACTGTACTGCGAGACGACCCGTTTACGGCGGAAGGACCAGTAATGCTTCTTGCACTAGTGGGGAATCGGACTTTATCTGTGAATCGGAATCATCAATTCTATTCAAACGTAAAAACATGTTAGAGTAACGTTTTGATTAGCAATTATTGAACATAAAATAATAAAGTTTTTAAAATACATATTACATTTTCACGCTTTATTTGTGTCATAAATTCTAATTTCATACCTGTATCATAAAAAGTACTTACTAGTAGCTTCATCTTGATTTCGTGTTTATGTGGGTACTGTACAGTAAATACGGTACACATAAAACAAACACGTACCAGACAGATACAGAAAACGCGGCACCGGATCAAAGTTCGCATCAGCGTGTGTGCGGGCAGAGATAGAACCGGCTAACGAAGTAAACAATGGACACAGGCAATCCGCGTCCGACGCTCTAACAGCCGGCACCAAGACAAAGGCTGATGAATCTGATTATTTTGTTTTACTGCCTCCGCCCCCTATGAAATCTAAACAAACGTAGCGGAGAAACGAACGCGGAAGTCTTTTGATGATACAAGCAATTCTGTGCTGATACGATGTGTACACAAGCACTTGTATGTATGCGTGTACATATTATGTTTCATAAGCTGTGTTGGTTTGGTAACAACAATAAAAATAACACAATAGTTGGACGGCATTGCTGTTAAAATGTATGACACTGGGTTTTTACTGTGTCATACTGAATTTCAAAATACAAAACACTACAAATGGCAGCCTCAATATTTTAAATAATTATAAGCAAACCTATATTCCTAGATTTTTTAAAGTTGCGACCTTGTTTTTGACAAACATGGATATAGTGTTACTCGACATACAACACTCGTTTGACATATGAGTCTTTCAAAAACTTTTGAACTGGGCTTCAGTTTCAAGCAGGTTTTCACGAGTCTTTGAATGACATCTTCAATTACCAGATCAAAGAGCGGTGGCAACGTGTGTTCGTTTGGCGCGGTTCCGTCGCTATTTTTCCAATATGTGATGTTGCAGATCAGAACGCGGCAAGATAGTTTCGATTCATGTTCGAGCCACGGACCAATAACGTAAGTTGTGTGCAGACCGCAGAATATACAGTATTGGCTCTCACCAAGAATGCATAACGTACTTTGAGTGCACGTCCGGCAACAATATGCAGGCTCATAAATAGTTTAACAAAGTTTGACACGCGGCAATAAAACAGTATTTCGTGCATATTACACCTGCGCTACGTAGAGCACAAATGCACACGTATAAATTATTCGAGCCGTGCGAAATGTAACCGGAGAGTATTCCGGCATTCCGTGCAGGGCCGGCGCGGCGGCGCGGCGCTGGGCGCGAGCCTGTGTCGCACCACTACAGCCTGAAAGGCACGTGGGCTGCATTCCACTTCAATTCCGACATATAACGCGTCCGACCGAATTTTGCGCGGAACGTTACGTTTTGTTACCGCACACCCGTCCCATTCTATTTGAAGCCAGAAATTTGTCAGCAGTCGCATGACTGTGTCGAAAAACGAGAATTTCCACATCCGAAACAATAAGAAACGTGAGTTTGAAAAACGGCTGACGAAATACGCAGCCGACGATATCGTGGCGTAAGCCCATTCGGAATGGCATAATGATATATTACAGTAGGCAAGAATCCAACGGGTATCTTCGCGCAGCTAAAGAAAGGAAGCAGCAGCGCGACGCGTTATTTACGACTAGCGGTTCCGGTGCAGCTGGGATTGTGCAGGAAATCCACCTGCAGCTCAGATGCAGCTTGAGAATTTTACCTTCCCGAGGCGCTAAATAAACTAACGTCGGCGAACTTTCCTACTTAACTCGTCGACATGGTAACACGAACAACACATAAATTGCTAGGTAACGTAGAAGATAGATTTTTATCAGGGGAACCAAGTTGCAACCGTTCCAGGGACATAAAACCTTACTTAGCGAGCCACAAATCCTCGTAACGCTAAGCCGAGATAAAACACTAAGCTGGCGGCACAGCGAGGCCGCGCACAAATTTTTCACCTCACCTGCGCTCTGTGTGCCGCCAGATATTACTCACACATGAATTATGACGTTTTATAATGAAACTTGGCCTAACTTACAGCCGCCGTAACCCGCTCAAAGGAGCCCGCCGCCCTGCATTTTATGTACTTATATGAGAAAATGTAGTTTCTTTACATGTTTTAGTTTGTTATAAAGAACCAGGGAAACATTTGTTCGAGCTTACAATATGTTGAAGCTCATACGCAAGAATAAATTATGTATTCGTTATTTGTCTACGTAATTATAAGAGTACCTAATTGTTTACAATGTTAATGACGTACAGCTTTATACAAATGTAGCGCAATACCGTTTCTTACCAAACACAAGCAACAAATTAGAACATGTATTCCAACAACGAAACTCATTAAGATTAAAGCTGTAGTAAATCTTGCGAGCCTCAGCAAACGTTTCCATACACTCGCAAGGAGGAAACCATTACGTGTTTGCCGATGTGCTCATTCAAAAGCGCTTTTCGGTTGTTCAAACGGAGCTGTGGACGCGGACGGAGCTCGGCTTCCGAGATCAGCAAACAGTGAAGAGTAATAAAGCCATTAATTCCGCTTTACGTGCAAATACCATAAATCAGAGCTTGCCGCCGCTTGCGGCGAGCACGCAGCCAGCCGAGCTCGAACTAAGCGCCTGTCATACGTCCGCAAGGAGACGGTGCCTACTCTGACTCTCCTAGTATACCTAGCTACTCGCGCACAGACCACGCAGATTAAAGCGATCGATTTAAAACTTCTGCTAACTCACTTGACAGCTTAGAAAATACTTATTCAACATTGAAATTTCAAATCGAAAGTAGGTTTTTATTTTTCCCTCGCGATAAGTTTGGAGTGTGATTTCTTATAAGAACTTCGTAACTGAAACCGCGTGAGTAAGACTCAATTAGCGATGTAGAATATGCTTATGCTTGCTATTTACACGTTTCGTGCGATCTTAAGCTCAGAATATAATTAGTTGTGCTAAGCTTAACTGTGCTATTAGAGGAGAATCCCTTATTATAGTTACGTTTAAGACGAAGGCTATACATATACCTACGGAAGTTGAAGATTTCACGTGAAGTTCTAAGCAGTACGGCAATTAACAAATCACGCCGCGCGAATGGCTTCGCTAAAAACAACAGCCGAGAGGTAATTTAAGAATAATTCCCGCATAAAGCTTTGTTCTCAAAGAAAAAAATACAAAAGAGTGTTAGGTCGACGCTTTCCCACTGCGGGTGGAAAAGGGGTTGGTTTTAGCAAAAAAGCTCCGAAAGTGATTCCCCTTTAAAGTTTATGTCTTTCTGCCCGGTGCGAGTTCGCTGAATACAAGCTTTTTTATCTCCAAAAGTTAGTAGAGATTACGAAAATCATTAAAAGAAAAAAGGGAAAGTCGCCGCCGGTGATTCGAGTTAAAGTAACATTATATTCGCAACAAAAACGATAAAATACCTATTCCATTTCGGCCCATTAACCTGTTGTTTCGGTGCGCTAAAGGGGTCGGGATGCATTCTACGGCACAATAACAACGAAAATATTATCGGCGACGTCTCGAGCTCGTCGACTCGCCGCGCGCTCTCGTTCCGAGGATTAACGAAAATTAGATTTCAATAAGACGGTTGAGTCGAGGCAAGGAACAAACCTAAGTCGGAGCCGGGGAGCGAGGAGACGGTCACGCTCCACCTTTTAATGCAATGTCAGCAACTCTGCGCCCCTCGCCTCTACATGGGTACGCACACCAGCACAGCTCGCATCTGTAAATTGTTTTCTGTCTACGAGTATAGGCAATCCGACTTTACCCGGCCCAGGAATCTGACGATTCGGATAAACGGCACAATGTGGATTAGCTTTCTTATCCCTCATTTCGTGCAATCTCTGTTTTGCTTTCTGTGCAATGTTTCCTAACAATTACAGGATTCCTTTTAAAAGTACTACACAACGGAATAAATATGAATATGGATGTTATGCTTACGAGAGTACGTTTTGTGTATTTATTTATCGTGAAACGGCAAGCAGAAGGTACCTAATAAAAACTACAAGCCCATTTTGTAGAGCTGAAATATCCAGTAAATATTTGAAGGCAGCAAAGGCAATTAAATAAACAACACCTCAGAGAATTAACAATATCAAGTTGAGTAGAGATAATTAAGATCAGATATCTCAAAATATAAACTACATTTCAGCTCACATTTAATTTGGAATTAGACCCCTGAGTCTGGGCGGATTAAATTGGTATTCTCCTCCGGCGTACAGTTAAAGCGGTATTACTGTACGTATGTTGCGAGCAAATGGCGCAGATTCACCATACAGCCCACATGAACGCCTCACTATTTTATAGAGTTCGTTACTAACGCTGCGACACATGGAAACTATGTTTGAAGCACACACGCAGGCTCGCAGAACACACAAGCCTGCGTGGGGTGTTTCGAATAAAAAGTTGTTTTCGGAAAATAAATTATTCCTCCCTATTCGGCCGTTTCAATTCAAATTGAAAGAGCATCTCTGTATAGAGATTTCTCTAACCGCGAAGGAAGAGAATACAAATAGGCATATAAACGGAAATGAAATGGCTTCATGAATCGTATGGACGAGTCACAGCGTGGGCGTTGTAACTCAGGCGGGAAGTGGGTACAAAGGCAATTGAATCACTTGCAGACTATGCGTCCGAAGGAGGACGGCGCGTAACAAAACAGCTTACAGAACAAATTTGGAGGCGACAAGAGACGCATCAGTCAGATCTCAAGTTTGCATTATGTATTCATTGCATATTCGCACGCCGTTCACGTTCTCTATAGATAGCTGGCATAACTCTCGCAGGGACGCCGCGCAGCCCAAACGAAACAATAGCAGATTATCAAACAAAACGACGTAAATAGTCCTCCGAAATAGGGCGCGGGTTAAGGGTCCGCAGGATATCCGGATCGCGACTCGAATTCTAGATGAGGTAACGATCAAACCGTGTTTTTGGTTACGTGTCTATAATCCGGGCTCGGATATAAGTTGACATTGTTGGCAGGGCCTCGAAGTTTTCCTATTCTTTGCCGGAGAAAACTACGGCTGAATGCATCGTGCAATTGTTCGATAAAGGCGGCTAGCCGGCAACGTAGCGTTCTTTGCGATCGGTCGCTCACGGGAACTCGAATCCCGAGACGCTTTGTAAATGTCGACTTTTGTGGAGTGGCCTTTTACCTGCATTCTATGACGAGAATGCTATCCACGCAGAGCTCTTTGAAAATACGCTTCCGGAGAACTTTTTCTGCAAATCTCGTCGTATTGACTTTGATTTTAGCTATCCTAAGCTGAATGTATACTTTGTATTTATTGTAATACTTAGAGAGAGAAAGTTAGATTCTTTTACAAACTATTCATTTTTTTCTTATCTAAAGCTTTACCAAAGCGACCCTGATAGAACTTTGTAGCAAACAGCTAAATTCGGTAAGCCAAAAAGGCTGAAAACAAACATAGCAATAAAAATACAAGCCAAAATCAGTTTTGGGGGGCAATTGTAGTAGTGTGACAATTCAATTATCCTTTAGTCAGAGCTTCGCAATCTGGCTGGCTCTCAAAACAAAGACCCTGCTAATAGTATCTCGCGAGGGATAAACAGCGCGACACCGAGTTTGTGTTGAAAAAATAAAGGCGCGACGACGGCCGAATAAATGAGAGCGGCGATAAACAGGAGGATCCGTTCCAAGGAGGGTCGATACCGAAATACATTATTCCCCGATCCGAGTGTTCCGATTCAAATTGAAAGAGCACCTCCAACATGAGATTTCTCAGGCGGCGAGTGGGCGCAGAATATAAATCGACGTATAACCAGAAATGGAAGGGCTGCGAATTTCCGCTTCGCGGTGAACGGCCCGCCCTTTAAACATATTATACGAACGCTGCAACGACTGTTCAATATTTTACCGAAGGAATTAAACCCATCCCGAAAAATATTGCAATTGCAAATGGTTCGCAGGAGACTATTATCGGCAAAAAAGAAAAGAACTCTAGCCGTACCTACCTAGCTGTAGCACTGAAAAGGAGATTCTTCGATTTAAGTTCATTGCAAATTAGATTTTAATGAGGACTTGAGCAATATTGACCGGTCGGTAGAGTCGCAGCAGCAGCGAGACCGGGGCTTATAATGAGAATCGGCTTCTTGCCATTCGTTTTATGGTAAGTAAAGGCAGGCGAGCCCTTTGTGCTTGGCGTTGAATGTACGTCACGTTTTTCCAACATTAACTTATTTTAACTCGTTGAATACATTTAGTTAGGTATATAGTAGCGTGAGCCAGCCTCCCTCATCGCGTATTCCGTCGTATTCGCAACACGCCCAGTCGATATTTACGTAACAGGCGGCTCCGCTGACTCCTGACACCGTCTTCTGCGCCCTAACAAAGCGCGCTTATATTGAGTACACATAACAAATCTGCAGCGTATGTATCTCCGTACACGTGTCTTCCCAAACTCGATTACATAATATTCTTTGTTGATTCTTATCTATCCACTTTCCGTTCTGTTTATTTACTTTAGTGCGGCCAATAAACGGGTTACAGCGTATGTTGTTTGCCGACATTTAATTTTATTAACCTTTATAAATGGGCTGGGCACGGTACGTCTAAATGTCAAGTCGCTCATGCTCAAGTAGTACAAAGACATTAATCATATTAAGTTTTAAGTATCGAGCTTGCGCGAGTGTTCACAGTCTTATACGATCAAGTTATATGGTTAATCAGTCAAAGCAAATCGCATTGCCTTTGTGTCCAATAGAAATAGATTTGGTCCAGTGCGCATAATAGGAAGTGAAGTGTAAAGAGGTACGTCTCGGAGGGTATTTAGCCGGCGCAAGACGCCCGGGCGGCGGAAGGAGCGAAGGAGGCGAGCGGAGCGCCCAGGGCGGCAGGGCGCTAGCCTCTCTAACTTTATTAAGCACGCCCGAATCAAGGTGACGCGCCAACACAATGCCCTATTCAGATTTAAATAGCTTTACGCCCAATTGCGCCTCAATATGGCGCCGTCTATCCCGGATAGTTGGCGAAGATATAATTAAACAGAGATAAGAGGTGAGTTCACCGTTCGCGCCGAGAATGCCGAACAATACCCTCCAATCTATTAATCCGCACCCTTGTTACGTGTCGGATTTAATGAGTCATATTTGACGAGTCATCAACATTTTCATATTCCAAGTCGCTCGCAGAGTGTAATAACAAAAAAACACAGAGCACGCAGAGTGAATTAGAGTTTGAAGTTGGAAATTAGAAGAAGTTGGAAATTGTACGCAGCGTCGACGACACTTCGGAAATTGTGAGTCGGTAAAGGATGCCGCCTACGTTGCTAAGAGAAACTTTCAACGCCTAAGCACACCTAATTTGGAAAGGCTTCGCATTAACTAGACAATATAATCCTTCAAGTTTGAAGTAGATTTCGGTTTGGGCAAGTAACACACGCGTTGCCATGAGAACAATGGCGCGCGACAAGTGGAGGGCTGCGGGTTCGGCCCGAGCGAAGTTTGGCAATTATGGCGACCGCATGTCTGAGAGCGACGCTACACTCATTAACGACCGAAACTCAACTCGTCTAGATTAAAAGTCCGAGAGATAGGAGCCCGCGCGAGACGCGCCAACTGGATAAACAAATAGACCCGTTAACACTTCTCCAATAGTTGGAGAGCTCGCTCTAAGGACTGCCGCGAATCCTGTAATGAATGTTCCGCTAATAACGACGCTTAGCTGAACCGATTTCCTCCCCTTTTACCATTGGAAAAGTGGCTTTGTTTGGAAATAACTCGTTTAATTCGGTGTTTACGCACGATCTGCAACGAGTCGCACGCAAACAGCGCTAGCGAAGCACCTTTGATGTATTAGTGAGTTGAGAAAACAATGGTTGGAGTTCTGTAACTAGTTAGCGGGAGCCTCCGACTCGGCGAACATCTGAACAAATATTGAACGTACTTATGATTTCTTCAATAGTTCAAGCACTCTCGGCTGGAGTGCTCGCTCCATTTTGGGGAAATATTTGTGGCAAACATCGCGCCGGCGATGCAGCGCCGAATCGTTAAATTAATTCAATCCCAGTTAACGACTTCGCAGCCAAATACAAATTATGGCGAAACAGATCGTAAACAGCTAATGTAAAAATATATTAGCGGCAGTATCCGTGAATCCGCTCCCTTTACTTCGCTAGTATCCTAATTTATCCTATTTAGTGAGGTAATTATTTGGTGAAAAGTACGGTTCGGGCCTGTTTCTACTTATTAGCATGTCAAGTAAATCAGGAGTTCCGCCTCCTATAAGGAGCTTTTGTATATTCCAATGAAATCGCTTCCAGCGACTGAATAAAATAGAAAACAACGAACGCGCTCTTGGAAATATTAGAATAATACAATGAGACATCCGACTGATTATTGTTTTCGGAATCAATTGTTACTTTGATGTCGAATTGTTTGTTTTCGGTTGTTCAAACAGGTTCATCACAATATTTGTGATTTTTAACTTCTTTAAGGTTAACTGATAAGAGAATAATAATAATACGTACTTATTTCGAGCAATTTAAGGTTACCATTTAATTCCTAAAAACGTAAAAAAAACACAAATCTAATACAAGTAAATGAATGTGAGGTCATATATATATAGGCTTTATTTCAATAGTAAAGTAATATGCCAGCATCCTAGTTTCGTTGGAGCTAACCTGAATATTCCACATAAATTTACTAGTAAAAACAGATAGCTTTTCATACTCTAGATATGTATTTTAACTAAATCTGTAAACATATACATAAATAAGTATAAAAGAAGCATCCCGCGGTTCCACTCACGTAAAATATGTAGTAATACTGTTTGTATTACTCGTTCGTACGAGAGCAGCCAGCTCTGGTATCAGAGTTTTCAAACTACCGTAAGAGCCTGGACATGTAAGTGCGGCATATTGTTCGTATGTCATGTTTTCAAACAGACCTAAGGCCCTCATACATTTAGTACGATCTATCCATCGACATAATGTCCCGAGCGATGTTAACTAAACGGTATTCGCTCACGTGTAATTCGCGTCTGTTGTTTACCCGTATCGGATGTAATGACATCCATCTTCAGAACGTGCGTTCTGGGACATCGTAGATATCGTCTACTATGGCGACGGGTTTGAACTGACAGGATTTTACTTTGGCATAATTTCGGCGTGTTAAAATCAGCTCTAGCCACTGCGATTATATTTATCACTATCTGTTCACGCGACTTCGTCCGCGTGGAATAGTTATTTTGGGCATCATATTTGTTTTTGCAATCAACCTCTTCAGCTTTATAAATTATAGCTGTTACCCACGACTTGAGCCGTTTTCGCAGCGCTCGCAACGAAAGCCCTCAAAGATGAATAATTTCCCCCGTTTTGCCAGATTTTCCATTGTTTATTCGCTCCTATTAGTTGTAGCGTGATGGTATATAGCCTAAAGCCTTCCTCGATAAATGTTCTATCCACCAGTAGTTCTTGAGATTAGCGCGTTCAAACACACAAACAAACTCTTCAGCTTTATAATATTAGTATAGATTACTGTTGGGTTTTAATAGTAGTATTTAATGCAATTGAGGGTAGTTGTGAATTACACAAACCGACTGGAAGTCTGCACGTCGCAGACCCGGTTTTAGTTGCCAATATCGCGCCGTGCGCTTTGGCTGTGTCCGTGACAGCACAGCACTCTTAACTTCATCGGACTCCATGAGTCTGCTATTCGACTATAAGAATTCAAAATAGAAGAGGAACATTTGCAACACGATGCTACTGTCGCGCATCACGGAGGCTAACCCCGGAGACGTAGCGGGGATTGCTTTTTATGATTACCTTCTTTGCTTTAAATCTTGAACGTCGAAAATCAACCCCATATAGTCCTCTATCGAACAATAATTTTTCACCTTCTATATTATATTGTTACCAACAAACCTGTAGGCTGGGATGCACAGCTAGCTGCAGCAGCGTGCGTACAACTCCCAGGTGTCCTTTGTTGACAGCTATGTGCAGCGGGGTCTGTCTCCGCCGGTTCCTGGCGTTAAGGTCGGCCCCCGCGGCGGCGAGCGCGCGCAGGGCCGCGGGCTCGTCCCCGAAGGCCGCGTGGTGCGCGCCGCGGTCTCCGTCGCGGTCCTCCGCGTCGGCCTCCGCCCCTGCTTCTACCAGTGTACGGATCACCTCCACGTGACCGTTCTGGGCCGCCGCCTGGGTAGCATAATAAACCATGTTAAAACTTTAAACAATGACAACATTAAACAAAGATGATTGATACTTTAAATTTTTACCATGCAAAATGCATTGCAATAAAATTTGAAATGCGACATACATTACACACTTGGATTTGAACCTTCATGTTGAATTCAAAGAAAATTTGTACTCCAGCATGATATTTACAATATGTACGAAAACGATCTGTACGAAATCTAAATCACATTTTATGCGATTTAGATACGAATATTCCAAAGTTTTAAACTGCAATAACTTACTTGTAAAGCAATATGCCTTCGTAATCATCTTAAGAATTCCTTATTCCCCTCGAACTTCATACAATTTATCTCTCTTCAAGTCGAAAGTGAATCGGTTTCTTCTAGGCAAGCGCGCTAGATCGTAGATTATAACGTTGCTTAGCATCAGGCGAGTTGTAGTCAAGCGTGAGCCTATCTAGTTTAAAAAAAATCGTCCGAAGATTTAGTAAGCGTCGTATTCGTATAGTTTTTGTATAATAACTATAACGTAATTTACCTGAGTACCTACCTAGTATTATATTGAGGGATAACTCTGGCCTCGTAACACAGTCTAACGGCTACCACGAAGTCAGAGGACTCACACGTTATTGTACAATAAAAAAAAGTTAAAGTTGTTTATTTCATAAATTCTTACTTAGGTACTTACATTTAGATGTTCACTAATATATTTACAATACATGTTTTCAGGTACCTCGGTAGGCCTCTGTTTACAATACATGTTTTCACGTACCTCGGTAGGCCTCTGTTTACAATACATGTTTTCACGTACCTCGGTAGGCCTCTGTTTACAATACATGTTTTCAGGTACCTCGGTAGGCCTCTGTTTACAATACATGTTTTCACGTACCTCGGTAGGCCTCTGTTTACAATACATGTTTTCAGGTACCTCGGTAGGCCTCTGTTTACAATACATGTTTTCACGTACCTCGGTAGGCCTCTGTTTACAATACATGTTTTCACGTACCTCGGTAGGCCTCTGTTTACATTACATGTTTTCACGTACCTCGGTAGGCCTCTGTTTACAATACATGTTTTCACGTACCTCGGTAGGCCTCTGTATACAATACATGTTTTCACGTACCTCGGTAGGCCTCTGTTTACAATACATGTTTTCACGTACCTCGGTAATATTTACGTCAAATAAACGTATTTTGTAATAGTTGTTGTAGTTGAAGTTTAGATAGGTACCTGCAGCGCAGTATGTCCCCCGTAGAACCCGTTGACGTCTGCGTGCGCTGCGTCGGCGCGCGCCAGTATGTCCGCGCAGCGCGCCGCGTCCCCGTTGGCGGCCGCCTTCACCAGCTCCTCGTTGGCGTCTCCGCTGGCGTGCGTCTCGAACAGCTTCTTGAGGAGCGCGGACAGACGCTCACCTGAGAATAATATGCGATTTTTAGGTACATTAAAAATATCATTAAACAAATTACAGCAAAACTAAGCCTCACGAAGATAAAATAAAACAAACAAATGAATTGATGATGAATTCATTATACCTCTAACGAGATAGCTAAATGTGGCTAGGTATGTAGGTACATATTTTTAAATATTGTATATTTCGTTGTGTATTATTATTTTATATTGGTGGTTTAAATAAAATATTATCTATATACGTTCGCATAAATTAGCAGTATACATTCAAATATGACATAGCTAGAACAAAATCAGTACATTGTTTTAATAGCTATAACACTGCAAAGACACAGCTCAAGTGTATAATACAGTTATTTTTGTGTCATAAGTTTCTTGACACACACACTCATGTCATAAATCGGAATAAACCTGTGCATTCACCTGAAGAGTTCCCAGGGATGCTCCCATCAGACGAGGCCACCTTGGTGACTGCGTTGGGGTTGTACGTCCACGAGGTGTTGCACACTTCCACCTTCAGGTCATTGTCGTGATAGATCTGCTGTACGCGACCTATTTTACCCAGCGTCTGGAAATGGGATCCCTAAATTAGCAATGCCCCCAAAAATGCTGAGTAAATAGTGTCTTCTCATGTCCCATTAGATTTTCGCACTCTTGATCCTAAGAAGTTATACTATGCTCTGCACATTGTTACAAATAGAGTCCAATAGTAAAATTGTATATACATGAACGTTATTGTACATATACACTTTGCTACATTGATCACCTATGAGTTTAACAGTATATGCACTTTTTTGTAATTCTTCGCTAATTCTATTCTACACTAATTGTACAGTAGAATCAATAGTCTAGCGTTACATCTGAAATGTCAGAACACTATAATAATAATCATTTATTTACACTTAAATAACACTATCGCTTCCATTCCAGTGAAGTCAATTTGTCCATAAGAAAATCAGTTTCAAGCTACCGGATGTGAATTCGCCTAGAAATTAGAGTAGAATGAAGTCTATGACACGTAAAAATAATTCACTAATCTCAAATAAACTCATATGGAATGTCAAAAAGCTGTCACCTGCATTTTATTGTAGTTGACTAATCTATAAGAAATTCAGTATTCAATTACCGGTGCCATAGCCTCCGCCCACTCCCCGTGTCCGCGCTGCAGCTGCTTGACTCGCTCCTGGTCGGCGCACACCTGCACCAGGTCCCCCACCGCGAACCCCCCGCCCGCCGCGCCGCCCCCGCCCACAGACGCGGACGCACTCAGGTTGCCACTGCACACCTGGAGTTAAGATATTTATTGTATTTATGAGCGAGCAGCACTTTCCTAATGCATTATCACACCATATCAAAATTGTTTTAATAGGTTACATACAACAACAACAAAATTACACACATATGTATGTACATATACATCAAATTGGGGTATACGGTATAATCATTGTGATCATAGTAGGGGACATAACCAGACAATCAAGCGATGCTCTGCCAAGACTAACACAAGTCACCACATACTCAGCAACAGAGTGGTTCATAACTGGGACAGGCATTCTGACGCACACTGGTTTAACCTCAGTACCCATAACTTGTTTTTCAAGTTATTTGTGCAATTGCACTACTTAGCGGTAAATGAAAATCTTATGAGGTGCTCAACATGTTTATTGTTTAAGGTCCACAAAACCCCAAGATTATTATGTGTTTTCCATGGAAGAACCTGTTCACCCACCACGATATATTTACCCAAGAGTAATAATTCTGTGGTCACAACCCTCAGTCATGACTCATACAGCCATTGATATATACGGCCTTTTACAGTATATAATTTAAATGAATATTTTCGAAGACATAACATACTTAGATCTGCAAGGCGTTTTGATGTGTTTTTTTTTGAGGACGGTTTAAAGTTTATATCGTGCATATGTGACCGTGCGAAGCGGGGCAGGGGCACTACTAATATTAATAACTGCAACTTACCTTGGTAAGTACAGCCGGATTGAAAGTCCACCGGTTCCCGCTGGGGTACGTGACGACTATGTCGTGGTCCTCATCGATGCCGACGACAGTGCCCGTGGTGCCGAGACACTCGAACATGCCGTCCGTCCAGCCGCCGTGGCCGTGCTGCAGGGACTGTACGATCTCCAGGTCCAGATCTACGTTCACCTGGAAACAGTATTTAGTCATAGTTATTTATTTGTTTACACTTTGACAGCGGATCACGACATGTTGTCGTGATGCTCTTTTTTCTCAGTTGCGCCGATCACTACAAGAGGTCGTGATCAGATTTCATAGATGTTACATTAAAAACACGACGGTGTGTCGTGATCGGCGTTTGTTGTAATCTATAGCTGCGTTCTTTAGCTACACACACATAGGCGAATCATTTACGTAGCACGAAGCAGGGGCAAGGGGAAGGGAAGCCCGCTTTTGGCGCGAAATGGATTCTGTGCCTCCGCACAGACGCACGACGTAATAAGAAAATTACTTTGGATGATATTTTACTGCTCAGATTGCAATATCCCACTCTGCCACAATCCCTGCTACGAAAAATATCACACCCAGATGGATTACACTTTATGATTCCATACAGTATATCCTTCTCGGTTATGTTAGTTTTTTTTTATTTTGTCAAAAAGGATATTTTGTTTGTTTATTTTTTAATATAGAACACAAAAATATCTTCAGTTTTATTTTTTACAATTAAAATATACCTATTAGTTTCTTTAACACATACAAAAATAATCAAATGCATAACTGTAATAGTTCTTCTTCTATAGAATTTACAATAATGACGAAAACAGCCGGCGCACCAGAGGATGCGCGTAATATTTTATTCGGCTGTCAAAGTGTTATTTATTAAGATGTGGAATGTGAACACTGAACAATAACCCTGATAGGGTAAGCAAGTGAGAAGTGGCCCTGTTCACATCTTATTAAGCAGATTCCTCATTTAAAAAGTTTCATTAATCAGTTATACATTAGACTATTAAGATTGAATTGAAATGAATTTTTTTTTTTATATTTTGTATCATAGAAAATAACAGGGACAACAATTTCTGTCACAAGCAGGCTTCAACTCAATTTGTCAACTGTGAAGAGTCAGCGATAGAAAAAAACTAAAGTAATTTAAAACCACCGTGCATATCGATATTTCAATTAAAATTTCTCAGTTTGATGGCCTATCTTCCCACTTGACATTGGCAGAATTACGAAGTCGCAAAAGCCATAAAAAAAAATATTAAGCTAGGCTAGTAAGCAGATCAAAACATCAAATATTTAATAATATATGAATACTCAATGTTAACGGAACAATAAAACCATATTGGGCTTCTTTTATAGGTTGATTTATTATTTCTATTGGTTTCAACAGGTAATGAATTCATTATAATATTTTTTTATAGAACATTCAGTTAGTGTTTAGATTCCGGCACCATTATTCAATCTCTCCAAAATAATGACGTACATAATACTATTAATCGTAAATTTGAAAATTTTGTCTAGGTACTAATTTTGTTATGTGTGAAAACTCGTAAATGCCATTACATACAAATACTTTAATGAATGTTAATTTTATAAACATTAGATGTCCTGCAATTAGCAAGCCAATACATTCAAATGCAGGCTATAGTCAAACGTAAGCCTATTTAATGTAAAAAAAAAAAAAAAAATTCAATGCTTTAGCCAGAAGTGTGCAATTGTATGTATGTATATCCTATCATCAGGCGATTTCTTTTAGTTAGTTAGTAAGTAAGGCAAATTAGGGTCAAGTGTAGACCTTGTTAAAAAAATTAAGAGGTAGATACCTGATCTCCAACTTGCAATCCATGGGGTCCTGTCCTGCCCGGGCCCAACTCTCCCAAGAGAGGCAAGTGCTCTTTGTAAACGTTTTGGCCTTTCACGTCATTCACAACCTGAAACATTTACAAGTAAGTACATATAAATGATTATAAAATGACGAGATATAGGTAATGTAATTACCAATTTCTGTACCAATTAGTTCTTAAGTTGGAATTTCAATTTATGAATAAATTATTACCTACCTATCATAGATTTATTTCAGTGATTAGTGATCTTTGATACTAATGAATTAGCGCAGGTCAAACAATGTACAAGAAGCACTATCAATATGAAAGCCGAAAGCAATAGATTGCATACCCAGACCAGAACATCAAATATTTTTTATCCCAGTTCAACATTTGATACAACTTTTCTTATATGCATTTGTTGCTGTTTTAAATTGAACCAGAGCATTATATCATGCATACTTATTTATAATAGATAGAAAGGTAGTCTAAAATCTTGAAGTAACAATACTCCATTTTATACTCAAATAAAGCCATATATAGTCCATATCATAATCATAAGTATCCTAGGAATAAAACCCACCTTCAAATCAGCCATGCCTTCGAACCCGACCCGGTACAGGTTCTTGGCTCCATTGTCCCACACAACGTATGCAGCAGAGCGCGGGCTGGCCGCCGACCAGTCTTGCACCTCGTTCACTTTGCCGCGCCTGTGGTTGCCGCCGTCTTGGTCTTCCCATTGCCAGTCCACCTAGAATGTATGTGTACAAGTATAAATAAATAAATAAATAGAAGAGAACCATGGTGCGTTAGTTATGTTTTGAAATACATTGTTTTGGAACCTTTGTTCTTCTGAGAAATCTTTATTACTTACAGAAGATCATCAAGGAAGTACAGTGCAATATTCATATTTAATAATGTGTTCCAAGTACTTGGCATATTTTGTTTCTAAGAACTATTTTTGGAGAAAGATTGCTGATATATATGTAGTTAAATTAATAAACAAAAATGTAATTAAAAACACACTCATACAAGTTCGGCCCCATGAAAATCTCTCTTCTTCTCTTATAATTTTGACTGTTTCAAGAATAGAATGCATAATCAAGATTTGTCTAGGCAAGCATGCATAATAGAAGATATTATTATTCTCTTTCCATCTATGAATAAATGATACCTTTTAATCAAGTGAGTGCTGTCAATCCCATAACTTTTTGTACTGTGTAATGTAATACTGACCCCTCTAACAACCCTAGCGCCGGGGAATATGCCCCTGACAGCTTGCTTCTTGCTTTTCCTCCGAGGCTCCACGAGGCAGCGCTGGGAGCCCGGTGCGCTGATGCGGTAGAACCTGTGCCTCAAGTTGTGCTTGTCCCCGTGGTAGCACACTGAGCACAGGTCGTAGTTGCTGCATTCAGCACACTTCCAGCGAATACCTTGAAACACAATTGATAATTAAGTTGGACTAAACTTTTTGTTTTGCCCAGTGTATGTCTATTTATATGCATATTATATTAAAGTTAATTTAATAATTGTCAATATATAGACATAATTTTCCTTATAGAATTGTGTTCTCAGAGAATGTAAATGATGAGCTATACTTCATAACATTTATTTTACAAAATATTTTTTTAACTAAATTGTCTTGTTAACAAATGTTGAAATTTTAATACATAAATTCGGAAGATTTGCTTAAAATCCTTAAGTAGAAATACCTATATTCACTCACACACACACACATACACACGTCACACACACACCACACACATATCGTCTGTTGTTTTTAGTTTAAATCTATTTTTGTAAAATTATTCAACATCATGAACCAAAACCGTAGCTGCATATTTAAATAATACCATTTTAAAAGCACCTGTGGCTGCTGCGATACAGGGGTACCTAGTGCAGTAGCCACTGGTAACTCTACAATGAGGTCAATTTAAATAAAATTTAAAACAAGTTATCTTTAAGGTAAGAAATAAATTCTAAAATTCTAAATTCTAAACATTTTAACGTAAGTTTGAACCAGTTCAAATCTGATATCCTTCTCTGATCTCCTTGGGTCACAGTAATGGTATATGCAGATATCCTACTGGGCAAAAATCTCTTATATTTTTGGTTTTTCTTCAATTCCATTTCTTTATTAGCTTAAATATTGACCTTACATTTACTCTGTTTATGAGGGAATCAAGGCATAGCTAAACTTATAACTAATTATTTAAAAAATCATAAAATAGTACAATATTTCCTTATTATATTATAAAAACTAGGTAAATCTATTTAGTAATATGTTTGTTAATAACCTTATTCTATAGAGTTCAATTACAATGAATGCTATTCCTTACAGTCATCATTAAAAAAACTCTTCTACAGTGTAATAACACTTCTGTAAATAAAGTACAACTCCTATTGTCACCATTAACATAGATCATGGAAATGATAGGAATACATTTTCAATTGAACAATATAGACCGGCATACCAAATACCTTATTTTAGCAAACTTAAATGTACATCCTTATAATTAAAACTATATTAAATATACATAGGTCTAATGTCAGATAATCTTATGTATTATGCCATACACTAGACCATAGCATAATATTATATGTCTTAGTTTTATTTTTAACTAGACTGGCTTTGCACTTGACCATAGTTTGCCTAATATTAAGCAAAGGCCATGGCCTCAGATGGATTTAGTGTTTGATAATTAAGCTCAGATGGAGCCCCGGAAGCCGAATGTGTCTGATTTTTAAGGGAATAAAAAATGATTTTAGGAAGACTCACCAAACTGCCCATTGGATGTAGTCAAACCCTTTGGATGGTTTAACTTAAACATTTAGCAAAAACCCAAAGCTCAAAGGCTTTAACATGCCATGTGGGTTAAAACTTATTAGTTACTGATTAATGGAATAGAATGAGATTGATAAATCAGTTCTATTAATTACTTAGTGTAAAATAGCTAGATGCAAATAAATAACTTAAAAATAATGTTGATAAATCGGTCATAATTATTTTGAATACTCACCAAATATAGGTTGCTGGCGGCATGTATCACACATAGTGCCTTCATGTTTCACTCCAGTAGGGGCACTGTCCAAGATGCGTAAATCATAGGCCCCAGAACATCTGTAGTTTGCAGCTGTGCCATTGTCCCATACAACCACAACTTCTTCAGGTGACTCGAAATTTCTCACTGTACCCACGTGACCTTCCCCTCCATCCTGAAAGAAATAAACTTTTCATTTAATGGAGATTATCAGAGGGTAGTAGCTTTTTGTAACTAACACATTTTCTTCTGAGACCACAGGTTTTTATTTATAAACAGGTGACATGAGAGGAAAGGTAATCCTCAGAATCTTGAAAAAAAATCATGAATCATAGAATAATTATCCCCTAAAAGTTGAGGGTGCATGAGAAAAGCTTAGTTCCTAGAATGTTTATTCGTACGTTAACGGTAGCTGTACCTATACGAGGAAACTATGTCCTAACGTGCGATGTGGAGAATTTTAATAGGAAAGGCTTATAATTTTGCTTAGATTCTCCTTAATTGTATGGAATAGATACGAAAAAATAAACAATATCTACCTGTTTGCCCCACTTCCAATCTGGCCCTCGTATTACTCGAGCTCCAACCCCTTCCATCATAAATCTTGTAGCACGCGAAGACGTTGAAGAACCAGGTAAATTTGGTTCCATTGTAACGATAATAACGGATAGTTAATGAAGAAAATTTATGAAAACAAATAGTTAACTTCGATACGTTTCCTGAAAGTGAAACACAACACAACCAACACAAACGTCACAAACCAGAAAACTTAAGTCTTACACTGACAGTGACATTTACATTTTATGTCTAAGCTATGTTTTTTTTTATTTTACTGTACAATAAAGCTGTTCATGACACCTAAAAAATATATAATATATATATAAATATATAAAAGTCAGAAGTAGATTTAATTTAAAAAAAAACCTTCAATTATTTTTACAATTTGAAATCTAACACTAATCACAAAATCGCTTAGAACTAACTTCACTTAGTAATCACAAATTCACTTAGCAATGGTCGTTGAGCACCGACAATTTCAAAACAGTTCCCACTAATAAAATATAAAAACAAGGGAAGAAAAACTAAACATACTACTTCTAACTACTACAAATAGGGGCACTTAGAAAATCTTTAGAAAAGCCTAAAGATAATCTAAGTGTATCTAAGCGTGCCCAGCATACTGGCCGCATTACCACGCTGGATGGCAATGCTGATACGTTAAGCCAGAAAAAGGCCAGCATTTTGGTCATGCGTCGCGTCAACCAAGCGCTCCGAGAGGTTTTGGAAAATAGTATGGGCTCCCGGACCCCACGGCCCCAAAGTCTCGACTCCAAAAGGCTCAAATATGTAACCTCGGCCGAGGTTAGCATATTTGCGTCTCTTGTGATGCTCGGCAATAATAGCCGCCGCTCCAGCCCGACACCGTGTCAAAGACAGATGAGACGGCGCCAATGTGTCGACGCAAGTTGCGTCCCACACAAGGGGCCGACCCAACTTCCAGGGCAAAGCGTTCCCACTGTTTTGAAATTGTCGGTAGTTGTGCTCTGTTCGGCTCTAAGTCTCGACTAAGAATGCCCGGCCGGCGCGGTTGCGTCGGCTTTTATACTTTTTCGTTGTTTACATCGCCTGCTGACTCAGCAGGCGATGTAAACATGTAAAACTGACTAATAATATATATATATTTGTATGTTATATTGTGTTAGTTTTTTTCTAGATTTATCTAAAACTCTAAAATATGTATGATTAGCAGAGAAAACTAACAACGAAGCCCCTGACCCTGACATACCTACTTTAGGGTTGCCTACTATCGAATAAAAAATATGTGGTTAAAACCCATAGGTAGGTTTAACTAATTAAAACAATTCTGCTATTTAGCTTTCAGTGTAAATTTCAAAAGAAATGCCTTTGCCATCTGTCAAATCAGCCGAGAATACTGTTTCGTACTTGCGATTTCGTGTTGTGTTATTTACATTTTTTCCTAAAAAATAGCAATATAGCTATAAAATCGCTTTATGTCATCCACAAAACATCATTCTCTTACTAATCCTTGATTTGTGTAAAAAGCAATTGCTGTTACATAATGTCCACCAGCCGAGCCAAGTACGAAAAAGCGAGGAGAAGATTGGCTGCAATAACATTCTTATCAAATATCTCATTAGATGGTAAATACAAGGAGTCCGATTCGGCACAGATTGGAGATAAGGTACAGAACGGTGATGTCACTGATTTGAGGAGTAAAGCTGTAGATATAAACAGAGATAAATCCAGTGAGCAGGATGGTCGAGGCCGCGCTAAGGGCCTGACCGCCAGCCCTGTGCATCGAACCCTAGGGAATGACAACCACTCGGCCAGCTCAGACTCCGAACATGCATCAACTATCACTCCAGTAAAAGCTGTAAACAACAGCTACAGAGAAAGGTACTTTATCACATTTTTATTCATATATATATGTTTGTGAAATAATTTCATCAACTCATCTGTAATTAATATTTCTATGTATCTCAGGTGTTCTTCGGGAGCCACAGATTCTTTCAAAGAAAAACACTCATCGTTGCGTGTTAAGAAAGGTCATATTGTAACACTCACTGGCATCGTTACTGATGACAAGAGTAGCTCAGAAAGCCTTAATTTCGGTAAGAATATAAAAAGTAAATTGACAATAACAAACTTATGTTGTGTAATTTTTTGTATGTAGCATGGTAATGATTTAGTATTCATTTATTACTTATATTAGCAAATCATTGACTTGATTATATTTCACAAAATCACTTATTCATGCTGCCTAACTATTACTTTAAATTGTATGGTTTAATTTGATCTTTTGTTAGCATTGTTCTACTAAATTTTGCTTAACATATTAAACAATGTTTCAAAAGTCTAATAAGTAATTAGGCTTGTATGCTGCAGCTTTTGAGTGTTTATTTTAGATAAGATTTTAAATTGAATCTCTAATGTGTAATTTATTTGGACCATAACTTTGTCAAGCAGCAACATAACATTATTGTAAATTTTCAGGTCGCTTTCGAACAAGCAGTACTTTTATCCCTGAAAACCATGTTCTCACTAAAGAGCTGCGTGTAGTACTCCCAACGAAAGGAGTGTCATTCAAAGATGAGCGGCTGGTGTTTGCTCCTACGCATGGAGTACCTTGTGCTTTGTTCAGTACCATACCTTACTCAAAGACTGTGAGGCCATCTCGGTAAGATATTTCTTAAATTATTTACTTTCAACCCAGCTTTACATATATAATTATGTATTGTATAATACTAATGGCCTGATATATAAGCAAAACATGACCTTATTAATCTCCCCACAGTCTTACACAGATAGTAATTATGTGTTTAAAAGTGGTAACTTAAACCTAATGATTAATTGATCCGTTAAAGCTGTTATGAATGTTTTATTGCTGAGGTAAGCCAATGAAGTGCAACCATATTTCACAGCTAGTTTTATTGCATTGCCTGTATGTTTCCTTGATTATTGTGTAACTAACCACTCATAATGTTTCAGTTCTGACCACAGGAAGGATGGAGTGCGCAGGCGCAACACATCCGGCCCGCGCCCTCTGTCGGCTATCACAGACAATGGCATGGACCCCTTCGACCTTCTCGGCTTGGAGAGAGAAGAGCAGGGCCAAGATATCTCTTACTCTAAACTCCTTGTGCCGTCCCGAGTGTGCCCCATGGAGCAGTACAAGAAAATGTATGATGGAGACTTCATTGAGAAGGCTAAAATCACTAATCGCCACCCTCATGTAATTGCCAGGTAATGTAGTCAGATATATGTATTTGGAAAGATTAAGTGTGATTTTAAAGACAATGTACTCTATGCATGAGTTTAAAATCATGTCTCTTTTTAATCTGTGGGAAATAAATCAAAGTTTACAAGTGTTGTCAATTGGCTGTTTCTTCGTTGGCTGTTTTAAATTGTCTGTATTGAAATATAAAAGAAAACTTAATTGATACCTACAGAAGAGAAATAATGCAATGCCAGTCTAGGCATTGATAAAAATGTGTATTTGGGAATCAAAATTCTAAAAATATGACTTGTATGAGTTCATACACTGTACATGCACTTTTATAAGTTCTGTAGTAGGTAGATAGATACACAGAACACAATGAGTGGAGTTTATGGCATGATTCAACCTCACAGTTTCAATGACTATGTACTGTGAACCATTACATATTGAATGCCTCTCACATGCAATTCACATCATGTTTCATAAACAAGTAGGCTCACTTGATTTATTCTGGACTGTACATAAAGATGGGGAAATGACATTGAGTTCTATTTTCACCAACTCTGAAATGTATTGAATTTTATTTCCAAGAATTGGTTTTAAATATGTGGTATGTTAATGAAAATTTCAAACTTCAGTGTTCTATATATGTTGTATTTTCTATTTTATTTCTTTATCTTGACTGCATGGTTCGGAGTGAATTTATCACCCATTTATTTCATTTGTATGGTTTTTAAATCATCATTGTGTGTTCATATTGTTTCATTACTAACAAATTTACATTTCAGGACTAAGTTATTGACGAGGCACAAGGATATGAAATGGTAAACATTGTGAAATTATTAAAAACTTTATGCTATGCACACTTAGATTGGCTAATGCTATACAAACCTGGCATATGTATATTATGAGGGATATGTTTTTTTTTATATATCTGTATTTACAATAACAAAACTATACATAAAAACATTCTACTTCTAACTACAACTTAATAAACAGGGGGCACTTAGAAACTCTTTAGAAAGGCCTAAAGATAGTCTAAGTGCTCCAGCACACTGCCAGATAGGGATAGGTTGTATTACGCATATACATAAGTACATATAAGTTTGTACATCGTGATTTGGTGACACAGGGTTTTTCTGACAGGGGAAAATAATCATTCAATGTGATTGATGAATAATTTAGATTTCTTTACCAGATACACCAAAGAGGCCTGAATTACCCAACTTACTATAACAACAGCTCAAAAACTACGTTTTCAAATGAAATTTTTCCACTGTGAGAATATCTATTTTTCTGCTAATATTTAGAATAAAGATAAAGATAAAGAATCTTTATTGATAATGTAAAGTTGTAACATACATAGGTATAGGTATAAGTACTAATATCACAGAATATGCTACACAAATTACAATATCTCGTCAAATTGAATTTATAACATTTAGTTTTTATAAAATTTTAGAAGTTACATATGTCTAGTTTTATTAATCAAATAATGAAAATTTTTGTTATTAAAATCATGTCAAACATAATAATAGGTATGTAATCATACAATATGTCAACTTAAATAAATCTTGGTACTGTCACTTTAGCTGTAGGTATAGGGGCTAAAATGATTTTAGCCCCTATACCTACAGCTAAAGTGACAGTACCAAGAGTACCAAGATCAAGGGGCTAAAATGATTTTAGCCCCTATACCTACAGCTAAAGTGACAGTAGGTAAGGAGTGAGATGCCAAATTGTCATTTTAGTAAAATGACAATTTGGCATCTCACTCCTTACCTACCTAGTAGTTAATTACTTAATTTCTAAGCAAGATTAGAATCAATTGCTAGTTGACTGTAGTCATTTTCAAAGTATTCTTTAAAACTGTATAGTGTCTGATCTAACAATAATTGTTTGACACTATTGCAAAATTGCTGATCATTATTCAAAGACTGAATGTGTGCGGGGAGTTTATTGAACAGTTTCTCTCCCATTATAGTGGGTAGTTTCTTAGTCATACACAGCCTAGGCACAGTAGGTTCTAACAATACTCTGTGTATCTTTGTTCTATTTGAGTTATAAGTCTTAAGTTTAAACAAATGTGGATTTCTTTTTACAAACTTTACAATCTCTAATATATATTGCGACACTGACGTCAATATCTTCAACTCTTTGAAATGGTTTCTACAAGACTCTCTATATCTACCTCCCACAAGTACTCTTATTGCTCGTTTCTGCATTATTAACACTCTTTCAAAGTCTGTCGCATTGCCCCATATACTTATGCCGTATGAAAGTATAGAGTGTATGTATGAATAATAAGTTTCCTTTAGGTGCTCTGGGCTTGTTATTGGTTTCAACTGTTTTAATGCATAAACCCCTTTTGCCATTTTTTTACAAGTATTATCAATATGTTCTTTCCATGTTAAGGAGGGATGTAAATCGAATCCTAATAGCTTTACATGCTTTGCGTATATACATTCAGTTCCATTCTCTAATATTAATGGAGCTTCTTTAAAGTTTGGTGATACAGCATTGAAGGACATTATATTCGTTTTATCAGTATTCAGTTTCAGACCATTCACCGTAAACCAGTTTTCTAACTCTCTTAAAGTTTTATTTATACATTTCTGAAGTTCTTCGTGTGAGTCAGCGGTTATAATCAATAAAGAAGAATAAAGAAAAAAAACCATTGATTGAAACATGAAACCAAAAAAAACACAAACAACCAAAAATATGTATATAAATACAAAATATGAATAAACGAAAAGTTTCATGTCAATTTACAGATTATGATTACCTGTATTTCTTTTATCTGTAACAAATTGTTATAAAACAGCCACAAGCGATCATTTGGTGGGATGTACTAAAAATATATTAAAAAGCTATATGATTCTCATATAGATATAGTTGTTATGGATTGTACTACCTAAATCACCCTAAATATAATTTACATATAGCTTTATGTTTACATTCTGTGTGTGTCTTGTGAATGCATGTACTAATCATTAATTAGGTATATTGTACTATAGCTATAGTACCTACCATAGTTAGTAAATTGAGAGATGTGTTCATCTCTAAATCCATGTACTACTAGTATTATTCCCTGCTCCAAACACACAGCCTTTTTAAGTAACACAGTATTGAATAATTATATTCTCCTCCATATGTTTTTTTTAATAAAAGTTCATAAGTTAAGGAAATCTACTTGGAGCCCTTTTTCCAGAAAATTATACCCAGGGGTTTTCAAATCCAGAGTAAATAGGGTTCTCCTTGGCAAACGAGCAATATCTTACACTACAGTGGTGCTTAACATCAAGCAGGCTGTAGTCAAACGATAGCCTATTCCGTGTGAAAAAAAAACGCTTTGTGTTTGGAAGGTTTAGGTAGATTAGAAGTATGAATAGATATCCGAATTAACCTAGCAACCTACCCAACTTTACTAACTAAACCAGTATTGGTCCCCAGTGAGATTAGCGAATATTTTGAATCAGTTAGTTTAACTAATGCATGTGTAGGCTTCACTGCAAAAAGCACGCAAAGCCAATCAATTGCATGTTAAACGCACTAGCGTCGGGAAATCGGTTTAGGTAGCATATGACTGCTTTAATAATAATATAACTGTCGTAAGGCGTAAACTCTGCCTGGGCTTTAGACACTGATAACAGTACTGTATTAAGATTCAGTAATTATAATCTTAATATATAAAACTGATGATGATGATGATGATGATATAAAACTCAAATGTGACTGACTGACTGACATAGTGTTCTACGTGTTGACCACTATCGGGATAGATCGGGCTGTAATTTGTCATGAAGGTAGATGTTATGATGTAAGCATCAGTCCGTCTAAATGGTTATGAGGTTTAACAATACTATCTCAAATAAAATATGACGACTGTACCTCGTTAATTTTATAGGTGTGCATGACTTACAATACGAACAAATGGAACATCAGCTTGTATTGTATCCTTCTAAAATAATATTCAGTGGGATATGGGGCGGGATTCCTGGGTCGGGTGGTTTCTGACCCAACAAGTTTCTCTAGCCATCCAGCGCGGGAATGCCGCAACTATAAGATAAGATAAGATATGTCTTTAATGCACACCAAAGAAATTACATAATAAAAAGAAAATAATGGGTTCATTTGGGCAGGGCGCTCTCCGGTCTCTTTTACCTAATCTTTGACACGTAAATCAACTTCTTCGCTCGTTGTTGGTGGCAGTTCGGAGTTAAAATACTAGAAAATATGTGAAGTTATTGCAAAATAGACTCAATTTTAACTTGCTTTATTGTATTTTCCAGGTGCTTTTCGTATGAATCATCTCAGAAGCACACTATCCCATCTTCGCCGCCGCACCCGTCGGTCGAGGCGAAGTCATTCGACTGGGAAGAAGCTTTACTATCGCAGAAATATGTAAGTCAGATGTGTAACTCAGATAATTGTAAAATTGAGTCTTGTAACTACACTAGATACCTTTTTTCCGTGGAGGAAATGCATTTACGAATTTGCGCACTTTTCTAGAACCAAAACATGTTACGGTTAAATCGGCAAATCAATAAAATATAATACAATAATAATAATATAATCGCATTAGTCCTAAAGTTTTCCAGTAAGAAATTGTAGGCTATGCAGATTTTTGCATGGCTGTATATTTTTAACTCAAATAATCCCACCGCCATAAAATTCTAATAGATTCACAGAAATTTTCGAGCCAACCAGAAAAATCGTATCTATTGTCAATTAAGTCTAAGTATATAAATATATTAGAACTATTTAATTGCGTCATGCATGTGGTTAGTGGTCACCCGTCGGCAGTCAGCACAAGCTGAGTTGAGGTGGCTTATGACAGGAAATTCATTCATTCTTTACTATATATGACATGTTTTTGAATTTTGTTTCCTGTTGCATAAAATTCAATAAATATTTCAGGACATATCACACAGAGCATCTAGCCCCACACCAAGCTTACGCCTGTATCATGGGTACTAAATAACGGATATAATACTTATATACTTTTCTTTTGTACTACTACTAATGTGGCGCTGCGACCCAAAGTGGATCCTGGCCTCCGAGTCCGACACAAAGAGACGCCACTCCTCTCGGTTCTGCACCATCTCCTGCCACTAGCATGGAGCTGTAGCAAATCATCCTCTATCTGATTCTTCCAGCGGTACTTGGGACGTCCGACTGGCCGTCGACCAGTTGTCGTCCCAAGTACGCTTTCTTCAGAGCACGAGCCTTTCCCATCCTGGAAAGGATGGGAAAGGCCAGCGAAGTCTATGAGACTTTCTTTCGTAAATACATACTCATTATACATTAGAAACAAACAGACTCAACACAAATAATTACAAATTTTAAAATTCGTAATTATTGTTTTATACGGGAATCGAACCCACAACCCTATATTACCCATAACTAAGCTAACAGGGCAGTCGATATTCCTATCCCGTTATTTCCCAGATGTACTACTGCCCCAACGTGCTGGACGACCCGGAGCTAATCGCCGGCAAGCACCGCACGCTGCTCACCTTCACCTCGTACATGACCTCCATCATCGACTACGTGCGCCCGCAGGACCTCAAGAAGGAGCTCAACGACAAGTTCCGCGAGAAGTTCCCGCATATTAAACTCACTCTCAGTAAACTTAGAAGGTAAATAGAATAGAATAGAATATAACTTTAATGTACACCATAAAAACACAAAAATTACAAAACAGAAATAAACATACTTAAATTAAAATGTTGCAAATAATGGTTCATTTCAAAATACCTAAACAAGTAAATAATAATTAATAAAGTTATGACGCTGAAATTCCTGTAGTAAATGCTACTTACATATATGCGTATAGACAAATTGGCTACCCAAACATTTCAGTGCCCTAATTTCAATTTGGTGGTTCGGCACAAAATTTTGTTTGACTGTTCGTACCTCTAACAATGTCATTGTCAAGAGGCTCCTAAACTGTTTCACATTAGTTAGTAATAACGTTTGTTGTCAAGATTTATAGTAAAGCAAAATTAATTACAGATTACTTTTTACTCTCGTGATAATAAATAAGTGTTAATCGTCAGGAAAAGGAGAAATAAAATTTGAACAGTAACTAAAAATATCTCCGCCATATTTTGTAAAATTTTTGTTCTTGATAACATATTTAACCAACCGTTTCTTCCCAGCATCAAGAAGGAGATGCGCAAGATCTCGAAGCACGACTCGGGCGGCGTGGACCTGGTGCCGGTGGCGCAGGCCTACGTGTACTTCGAGAAGTTGATCCTGGCCAACCTCATCAACAAGGACAACAGGAAGCTGTGCGCCGGCGCCTGCCTGCTGCTCGCCTCCAAGATGAACGACGTCAAGGGAGAGATGCTCAAGTCGCTTATTGATGTAAATTTACTTTTATTTTGTCATCTTAATATTATCATCATCGTGCTGATGTGGATGATGATAATATTAGTGTAGCTTCTGTGTATAACCCACTGCAGCGCTTAAAACTTCTGCCTCACGAAAACTGCGTTTTGTGCTTCTCTAGCCCAAGTGTTGCCTTCAATCTTCTTAATGACCTCATGTTATGAAGGCTTCATATTCACGCTCAAATGGCTCCACAAATTTGGATGAAATTCAATATAGAGATTGCTTACTAAGTCTTTCAATAGAACATGCGAAAACGAATCGATTCTTATAGGGTCTATCTTTGACCATAGCGATTGATTACTATCGGGCAAATTATGGTCTAGTGCAAACTCCAAAAAAGTGTGTTTGTGTAAAGACTCTTTCTTTCTTATCGAATGAGAGTGGCCAACTCTGGTGTCGAGAGTTTATCAAGCCGCCCTAAAGGCCTCTGACAAAGAAAGCCATATCAGATGCCCTGTAAAGACTAAAACATTAGATTAAGTATAATATGTTTGTTGATTGGAATAGCTTCCATTTTGTGTGTCAGTTTGTTTTTTCCTTATATTTTAATTTCTTGCAGCGCATCGAGACGACATTCCGCGTAAACCGCAAGGATCTGATGCGGTTCGAGTTTGCAGTACTAGTTGCGTTGGAGTTCGGGCTCCATGTACCGCCGTATGAGGTGTTTCCACACTATCAGGTATTATTTTATGTATTTATTGGTATAACCCATAGGTATATACTATACTCTTATGTATTAAATTAATCGTGACATCTATAAATGGCGGTGAAAATCGTTTTATCCGTTTCGCTGTATGCTACGAGTATATCGTGCAAGAAGGATGGAATGGGTTTTGCCGCCATTTTTAATTAAATAAATATTCCGGTACATTGCACATAGCGCCATCTAGCCCTACACTAAGCAAACGCTTGTGTCGTGGGTATTACTTATATACTTTTCTTTTGTAAATACATACTTGTTATACATGTAAACGACTGAACACAAGTAATTACAAATTTAATACTCATAATAATGTGTCATGCGGGAATCAAACCCGCAACCCTGTATTAGAAGGCGGAGCCACTACCAACTAAGCTAACAGGGCAGTCTTTTCATTTGTTATTGTCGCGTTTAATTAACCGGGTTATGTTTGTGGTAAGCATTATTATTATGAAAATATTTGATATGCGATTTATTTATTTAATGCCCAGTTATTAATAGTGCTTATTTTATCACATTTATAACGTCAAACGCTGGCGAAGCCGCATGCAACAACTATAGCATGACATGACATGATTTATTTAATTCAATAAGTACATTTTAGACGATTATTAGAGAACAAATCGTTTAAATCTCGCATTCCTACATTGTAGTCTAAAGGGAACGGAAAATCCGGCACGAATTTAATACGAGAAAACGATGATCAGAATAGAAATCTTAAGCTAAATTACCATTACATAATATACTGAGGAATCGCTAACAATGTGTATCACATTACAAACATAAACTACGCCCTATAAAAATTGCGATAATTATCTAAAAATGAAGTTTGCTAAACCTCAATCCCTCACTTTTGTGAAGTACTAAACAGAATACAAGATTGATATTTTTGCTAAAATACGTTATTTTATTTTAAATATCTTTAAAGACAGAATAAATGTTTTGGTCCCGTCGCCCCTTTATGTACTTATAACTATTATGTACTTATGAGTTTCCAATTCCAACCTATATATTTTGTAATCAGTCAACAGAAAAATAAAATTGGGTATACTTTAAATCGATAATAAAACACGTTTCAGCAGTTTTTATTTTTGTCTGTTTCTCTGTTTACCTGCGTCGTTGTTTGGTTGCAGCGTCTCCTGCACGAGTCGTGACCCTGGCTGGTGGTGGCGCTGCGCGCGCCGGACGCCGCGCGCCGCCGCGCCTCCTTCGTGGGCACGCTGCGCGCCACGCACTGGCTCAAGAACAGCATCTGAACAGGGCCGAGTAACTACCTACCATATACGTTTATCAGAGGCCCTTAGGGCGCCTTGATAAACTCTCGACACCAGAGTTGGCCACTCTCATTCGATAAGATCATATACGTAACATAAACTTACCAATTTGTGTTAGCCACATTGGGGTCTAAATAAATTAAAATGTATTAGAGTAGGTGGCATTCGCAAAGTTAAATATTTTCTCAGGTTAATGATAGGTATATCTAGTTAAATGATACAACGAAGGTTAGTGTAGTAAATGCGAGAGACAAGTGTTCTAGAAATTAGATTAAAATTGATTTTCAAAGTATTTATAGCTGAATTATTAGTTTTTCCTAACACACGTGTGAGTTTACTTGTTATTTTTTATTGCCATACAGGTACAGGGTATACATGCATACACATACAAAAGTTGTAAGTATGTATATTAACATCGAAAATAAATTGAAGAAATTGTATTCTAAAACGAATCGCAAGGGTCGTGATCAAGAAATATTTGTTTATGTACCTATATATAAATGCTACTCTCGCTTAATTTATTAACACTAGATGCCTATAACAAGGTTGTTATTGGTTTTAGATATAGAAATATAACCCGGTCGCAGACTATGAAGAATTTTATCTATGCCCCTGTTTACGTATTGCTTTCTCCGTCTGCAATTGAGTAAGCGTGAGAGCAATATACTGGCGCAAACTAAAAAAATAATTCTTCCTGGTTTGTGACCGAAATTTAGTAAAACTTTGTATCCGCCTAATAGGTCGAGTGTTCCTAGAGCGTATGTACCTAAGAGGCGTATTAGTTTAATAATCCTTACGCACATATTAATATATAGGAGTTAGTAAGCACACTAAATTGTTTATTCTTTGATGTAGTGTTAGGTATTTAACAGGTTCTAGTCAGTGCAATGTCGAACTACGCTAAAAAGTTTATTTGAGATTTTCTATAAAATGATGAAAATTTTAAAAATATAGCTTCTTGGTGGCGGCGTCGATTATTAAATAACCTAACTATGCGTTCGGTGTATCACTAGAATGCCAAGATAAAAACGTAAATGGCAAAATATGAGCATTTATTATCAAAATGGTGACGAAATTTTTAAGCGTAGTTCGATTGAAAACAAAAATTGCTCCTTTACTCTTGCCAAATTACTATTGCCGATTGCTTATCCACTCTGCTAGTTTCTTTTTTATACTTTTTGTACTTAATTGCTTTAAACCGAATTTAGTTGTATTTATTGAAATGAACATTATGTTTGAAGTGTGTACTTATAATAACTGCTTGTTTGCTAAATTATTGCCATTTCCGATATCATTCGTATATTTAAATGTGATTTAGTAGCAGAAATTACATTTTTTGTTGAATGAAATAGATGAACAACCAATTTTCTATGAGTTGATTCATATAATTTCCTTTGTGCTGTATACAGAAGATCACAGTTTGAAACAAAGATAATTGTTGTCTGTGCTAAGCGCTCTGTAGTTATTTGAATTCAACCAGAAATGTATAACAAGATAATGTAATGAAACTCTAGAGAAATATGTAGTGTTTGTTCCGCTGCGACTGCTCCTTAATCGGCTTCAAAAAACAAATTTGGTAGTTTGAAACCAAAGTTTGTTGTTTGAAGCCGGTTAAGGTACAGTCGCAGCGGAAAAAGTATTAATTTCTCCAGTTTCATTTACAATGGATTTCCGCAAAGTAACGCCTGATTCAATATCTTAGATAATGTAATGTTTGACAGCCAAATAATGAATCTGTGATAAAGCGTGACACACGTAAATAGAGTATAATTATCTCTGTAAAGATATTTATTAGGATCGTGATACTGTTACAAAGAATAGCTTAAAGAATAGGGAATTAGTAGTCCAGTAAAAGTAGTCTAACTATATTCCGAAAATGCTGAAAATTTGCGCTACAACAAATTGAAATACCCTGATTGGCGTTCAAAATGTTAAATCAATATGTAAAAGTTAAAAAATCTGGTGAATAAATGCATCTTATGTACTTACCTATACTTATAATGACTACGAATAGTATAAGTCATAAAATAATCTAAACGTAATAGTAGTTTATGCAACTGTCATATAATGAAGGGTATTAAAACACGAGTGTGAGTTTATGAAACGAGCGCAGCGAGTTTCATAATAGTAACGAGTGTTTTAATACCCGTGTTATATGCAGTTGCATACACTACTTTATCTTCACTAATTCGCTATCCATTTTTAACTTTTAATTTATGAAATTAAATTCACGCGTACGTGTATTGTCACAGTGATTTTGCCGCCATTAAAATCTAACCAATGAGAGCGCAGCTGCGCGCATCAATAAAACTTTTATTTGATGTTATAATGAGATATTACGATATCGATGTGGATATTATACCATCATGTGAAATTGCTTAAATTGAGTGTTTTGTTGTCTGCGCTATAACAGTAGTAATTATAAGTCTAGTATTGGAAACATAAGTAGAATGTTACAACATTAGTGTAGATAAATAAGCTAATACTATCATCTTAAAAGGATATAGAATACCGACAGATTTATTAACAGATTTATGATATTTAAATTCAAATGTATTTATGAAGATAAGTAGGTAAAATGATTAAGTACATAAAACTAGAACATATAAATATAGCGAAGTAAAACCAAATACTATATTTAATTAAAATATGACTAATGTTGTTGTTACTTCTCTACATCTTATGCTTCATCTTACGGGAAAAAAGATAGCTAACGTCATCCATTTTGTAATGTAATGTGTAACATTATTAACGATTGTCATGGGGTCTATTAAGTCTGGGAGTGATTTAAAACCAAACCCGGAACGTTTCGAGGCATTTATTCAAACTAAACTTAAATATGTTACAAATATACTTAAAATTCTACTTTGCGTGATTTAAACGAACAAGTGGCGCCATCTAGTTTTGATGGGCCGAACTAATCTTACTTACAATTTAAACAACGATTTTCAGCATTTTCGAACTAATGCAACCATACGAGTACATGTCTACTTTAACTGGATTATAACATAATTAATGATGTAGACAAGTATTTGCAGGTGTAAGAAATAGTTTGTTCTTCAAATTAGTTTACTAAAATATTTTGTTAGTACAACATCCGTTGAAGTAGGTAATTAAGTTATATCTTATTAATTACTGTCTTAATTAGTTTTGTAAAGATTATGTTACGCTCTTGCATGAGCGAAACGAACGGTCAGAGATATTTGTCATCATCATCATCAGCCTAATATGAGATGAGATATGTTTGTACATGCTTACTTATATTTCGATTTTATTTTCACGAAATTTGTTCTAGTCTAGTTCTGTTAATTTGGACTAAAATAAATTGATAAGTATATACATTGGAACAAATTGACTAAGATTTAAAATATTGACGAGATACCAATAGGTCTACTGAAAATTATCTATATTTTCATACTTCATACGAAATGCAATATTTTGTTGTAAGATATTTGATTGTAATTTTATTGTTCCTATTTGCTTATTTTAATGATTGTTTGAATAAATCATACATCGTTAGCTAATTTGGGTTTTTATTCTTTCATTCCTCTTTTATATCAGGTTATTTTAAATCTATTATTTAATTAGCTGTAGCTCTAGGAACCAGTATTAGGGTATAGTACCTAAAATGAATTATAGTGTAAAATAATTAATAAGGCATGCTCTTAATCAATTGAATTAAGTTTACATAAGTTTCGAATATTTACGTATTATGCTATCTATGTACCTAACAAAATGCCTTCCATTCAGAAGGTCGCCTATTCATAATCCAAATAATATTACGAAGTTGAAAGTTAGTTGTGTATGTTTGTTATTTTGTCACGATCAAGCGGCTGAATTGATTTGGATGAAATTCGGAATGATGATGAATGAAATTAGACCCTGGAGTAACGAATGAGTAATAATACGAGTATATACTACTTTTTTTACTAAAACAGGTTTGCACTTGACCATAGTTTGCCCGATGGCAAGCAATAGCTCTATGGTCTAAGATGGATCGTGCTACTTTTTAATAGTACTTTTACCCCGGATTATCGCGGGTAACACCGCGGGAAGCAACTACTACCCTATATTATGAGATTTGAGTTAAAAACGAACTATCGTTGAGTAAGAAGCGTATATGAAGAACGATAGTACAATCAATCAAACGATATTTATTTACACAACTGCTATTTGGATCAGTGAAGTTTCTTGCTACAAGTACCTATCTAGTATTGATGTCCTAACACGTGTAATAAGTCTGCAAGTATTGAAACACTGTGTCCGGTCTGGTCTACATAGTGAAGTTAAATTGTTCGATATAAGCGCGGTTTGGAATCATTCACGCGTACAGTGTAGGTGTGTGCAATTGTGTTAGTTTCAGTTGTTTTCACACAATGAGTTCGAAGGTACGGTGTTTCATTGTTTTTATTCATTAAGTTATTGTGAAGTGATTGTACCTATGTGACAAAAAAAAAACAAAAAGCTATTTAAATGTGCAGAACTATGTACCTACCTACTTAATAAAAATTACGGGAGGGAATGAAATAGGTACACGATTAATTATTGATTTAATACAACTGAAAAATTTGAAAGTGTTTAAGTATTCTTGTAGTTTTAACCGACAAAAAAGGAGGTTATTAAGTCTTCTGAAAGATTTTTTGTAATTTTTTCATGTGGTTCTGGCGATAATTGCTAACGGTACCTACTGTGTACCTTCTGATAGTTCCTATTTCTTATTTGTATAACAAAGGTTTGTGAGTGTATACGCCTTTCGCTGCTAGTAAATAAACGTACCTACCTATCTAATTAAATTTTTCACATATTTTCCTAATATGAAAGAATAAGATAAGTTTATGTTCGGATAAAAAAGCAGATGTGAAGCAACGTTACAGTACCTACTTGTAGTTTACGATCTAGCGCTTGGAAGTAGAAAAAACCGATATAGGAACAGAGAATCTGGCGAAGATTAAATGCTATCTATCCCTGTTACTTTCCCCAGGTCGTGTTACTATCAGCACTATGCATCATGTCCTGGTGCTGGAGCGAGGGTTCCACGCGCTCGCAGCACATCCCCATGAAGCAGCTGGACTCCTCAGCGCCGAGCGACGACCTGCAGCGAGACCACTCTGTTTGGCACCAGTGGAAGCCTTGGAACATATTCAAGAATTGGGGTTAATTTCCTTGATCATACTTACCTGCACCTTCAATAACTAAAATATGTAGACTATTTACGTCCTTCTCCTCCTCCTTCCTGAGTCGTAGGTATTCCTCATTACTGAGGTTCGTAGTTTGTGATTCTCCCGCAGAATTCATTCATTAAGGAAGTTTCTTGGGCAAATACATCGTGGTGGGTGGCCAGACCCCTCCTCGGAAGACACAAAATATGTATATCCTCGGATCTTAGGGTCCTTAGAGATTTATGCCCTTTACCTTTATTGTAACTTTACATATTTACTGATCATTTGTACGTCTGTGACTAACATTTCATCTGTATTCGTATTAGTTTTACTGAGATTCCTTGATACCTAAATACGTAGGTATAGCTTTATGTAGTGTAGAGACAGAAAAGTTTATAATTTACCCAGTTTTTATTTTGTCCACTAGGTCACCAACACTCTATGTTTAACAGTGCGTTAACACACTCTTCAAAATTCTGGGAGAGCGATAGTGGGAGTCACCACATTCACCATGATCGAGTCGGTAAAGGCAAATTTAAGAACAAAATTAAACTTCTCCTGAAAATACAACAGGTACAATTGTAATAATGGCGTTTCATTTAAAACCTTTAGGATAAGATCTGCAACTAAACTTAACAATAGATTTTAGTAATGTAAATTTAGGAGTAAATAAGGACCCAGTAAGTATAGTTTCCATGCAAGTAACATGGTTTTGTGTAGAACAATAGAAAACTAGATCTTGTGGTAAGGGCAAATCATTCGCTGATACACTAACAAAATGAACATGTAGCATTTTATTCAACATTGTACATAACAGATTTATCGATAGTTTTCACTATAGAAATAAGACCTCAATTAAGATCAATCAACAATGTGTAAAAGTAAAATTGCCAATTTGTTGACATTAGATTATTTTCATCAGCTGTTACATGAATGAACTGAAAGTATTTGATTCAAGTTCTATATAGTATCATGTATTACGTAGACAGCCAGCGCACGCTGACCCGTCGCGAGAGTTCCGTGGTAGCGTCACGTTTATCCGATGGCTACGACACAGGCCGCTCCACAGCAAAACTGCAAAGCGAGTCAGCAACATCCATTGTACCTCGTCCCGCTCGCCCCAACGGCACTGTGAGGAAGGAAATCATCACATGGATGTTCGAATCCATGCTGGATAATATCGTTGAATCCTGGGAAGTAATCCCGCCCCCGGTAAAGCCGGAGGATGTCAGCGCTGATTTCCCAAAAACGCCGAGTGAGCAGACGTTTACAAGCAAGAAGACTAAGAAGGCCGCTAAAGATGTTCCACCACCTACAGGTACATAAACCAACCACCTATTGGATAAGACGCTTGGAATTTAGGTAGTGGTTGATATAATGATTCTATTTTGCAGGTAAGAACTCAAGAACAAAAAGAAGTCGGAGTTCTAAATTAGAAATTTTAGAACAGGTAATGTTACAACTGTTTACGGGTTTATTGGTACTTACAAATGGAGCCTAACAAATGTGTAGGTACGATAATGCCAGTATGATCTTAACTCAATTGTAAATCATATTTGGTTTCCTACCTCAGGTGGAACCGGTATACCAATGCTGGTGGTCGGGCGCAGACGAGCGAGCGATCATCCGTTTTAAAAACGGCAACTTGTACGAGGGGAATATTTCAATGAAACGCATGCACGGCGAGGGTCGCTTTCAATGGGCCGACGGGACCGTGTACTTGGTAAGATATGTATATTGTAGGTACCTCTCACAGTCGTTAATAGTTTTAGAAGGGTGACTATGAAATCGGAGGGCTGGTCGCTATTGCGTCTGATTTTTAAATCACATGCAGGTGGCCTCTGAGAATTAGTAACTTGTAATGAAGGAATGTTTAGGTATTGTACAACGCAGATGTAAAAAATTGTGTAGGTAACTCAGAATATGTTTTATAGAAGTATAAATATAAAAGTGCCTGGCTTCACTCAATTAAGTTATAACGAGTACCAGATTATATTAAAATTTCAGCATCTATTTAAGATCATAGCATAGTTACATAGCAAATCAGTAGATATGTTTGTAACAACTTTATTATTCTACTATTCTACATTATTCAGAGAATAATTAATTTATTACTGGAACTATATTTCAGGGCCAATTCAACGACAACTCCATACGCGGAAAAGGCATGATTCAATGGAAGAACGATTGTTGGTACGAAGGTGACTTTGTTGGGAACCTGCGCCACGGGCACGGTCTGTATGTGGACTCTCGAAGGCAAGCCTCGTATTCCGGAAGCTGGTACTGCGGCGCTAAGCACGGCCACGGACGGATTGTATACTCCTCCTTCCATGATACTAACACGTATGATGGAGAATGGGACTATGTGAGTTATAGCTACAACGTTTCATTATGACTACATTATGGTCGATAAAAAATAAAAATCTCATGTCCAAATCGCTTTTATTATTTTTTTAAATGTACTATTAGGTACAATTGTCTTGAGTTTTTCGGTACTATTTGGTTTAAAGACTGCAACAATAGTGTGATTTTCAGAATGTTCGTCATGGATTTGGGTCACGAGAGTACACTGCCGAGAGCGGGTACATGGGCGAGTGGGATCGGTATATCAGAGAGGGAAAAGGATTGATGATATGGCAGAATAGCGACGTGAGTTGTGTCCATACATCATCATTGTATGCACTAATTCATGCATACGTAGATACCTAAATCCATAAACCCTCGCATTTTGCAGTTTTACAGAGGAGGTTGGAAGAATGGAGTCATGTCAGGGTTTGGCATGTATATTTGGAATGCATGCTATAACAACACTATGGCGTTACCATCTATCAGAGCATATCGCGGCCTTTGGTCAAAAGGAGAAAGAAATGGATACGGAGTGCTCAACCTTGGTCTCGGTCTAGGTTCTCATTACAGAGGAGAATTCAAGGATAACAAGAAACATGGGCCAGGAAAACTTGTCACTAATACCGGTATGATACTGAAAAATAGAAGAATGTTGTTCATTGATGACATTCTCGGGCCGGTGATGGCAGTGGCGGAAGAAGAGTCTCCACAAGAGACACCTCGCCACCCCGCCCACCTCGAGCCATACATGTTCAATATCTGCGACGACACTGTGGGCCTCAAGTACCACATTCTACGAGCGTATCAAAATATTGATAGAGAAGACGAAATAAGGGCAAATATTATTGCTGATTACATAGAAAACAACACAAAGTTTGAACCAAAAATGTCAATTTTCGGCAAAAAACATACAGACCACCACAAGCACAGGCACGAACCAGTTTTTCTTACGGACGATACTTTGGAATTTGAAGAAAGCTCGTTGCGTAAAGCGCTACGACAATATGAAACAGATTTGAAAAATATCTACGTAATGTACGCAACTATATGCAACACTGAGGAAATTTACTTCTCGCCAATTATGATACGCTTGTATTTGTGGCAGTTTTATAATGATTGCAACGTTCATGAGAAAAATCTGTCCCTTGTGGAAATCGACAGAATATTTCATGAAAATCCCGAATGGCTCTGCCGAGCTCCGCACGATCCTTTCGAAAAAATATACTTCTGGCAATTTTTGCACAGCGTGATATCTGTAGCCAGTGAACTGTATGCCAAAAAGCAGGCTCCAGGGGTGAGGCCAGATACCATCTTGGCAACAGCATTTAGAACGTTCATGGACACCGATGCTCTAACAGGGCTCGGTCGCCGTAAAGGTGACTCATATTGAATTTATCGAAGTTATTGTTGAATTAATTATCCTCAAACATTGCATTTCAGAATATATCCGGCATAAAATTATTTACGTTCAGAATTTTAGGTATTTTTGAAAAATTCCCCGTAGACCTAGAGGAAAATAAACATAATTGGCAAAGTAATCGTATGTTTCCGCAGGGTTATTGGTAAACGGCTACGGAGCATTTGTGCCCCTGCAGGGAGCTTACAAGCTGTACAGATATCTCGGGGAGCCTCATACGGCGAGGCAGTTCTTGTGTGCGACGCGGCAGCCCCCGCACTATGTTGAACCGCAACCAGCGGTATTCGACTCTCCGGAAGATGCCACTCCGATCGGACGGAACGCCTACATCTTTGGGGATGAAATAACTTTCGTGACTGGTATCACATGCGCTATCAAATCATACTTCCTTGTTTCTCTATTTCCAATCATTATAAGTTTTTCGTTACTTTATGTAGTCAGTAAGTATGTAAGTACCTAGGTGTGTACAATTGTGTATACATATGTATGTACCTATGTATGTACATACGTACATTCATCTCTAATTAAAAACTATCCCTAACGATTTTAACTCAAGTTGAATACGGAATACTTAGGTATTTTATTATGAGCACTTATGTTTTTCTTTTTTAGACGAATTTATTTCCTCCACAAGTGAAGATGACGCTTTCACGATTGATGACGACGAGCTGCGTAAGGTTCTGAAACTATTTAACTTCGGGAACCTGGCGAGCAAGTCCATCATCAAGATATTCTCCCAGATATTCTCTCGAATATACAGCGGGGACAAAATCATGGACTTGGACGTGGAGATTAATTTCTACGAGTTCTTCGAAGCTTTTGTGACTTGTATTCATAAGAGCATTCGGATGAGGGAGGAGGAGCTGCATTGGAAGGAGAGGTTCTCGGCCAGCAATATTGCGATGACTATGACTCCCACGAGCCCCGGACATGCGCCCACACACAGCGCTGCTCTGAAGGGACATAAAACTATGTAGCGATCTGTCTGGCCAATAAACTGAATTTAGAAATATTGTAGTTTTATTTATTTACTGGGCAACGTGTTGTTAACTTTAAATACGAGTAGACTATTTTTTATTTTTATAACTAATATAATAATAAAGCCTTTTATTCAGATCTTACTTAGTTACCTAGTAACCTGTAACTAGTGCGCATACCAGACAGATTGTATCTCACAATTATTTAAGTTTTATCAATAATTAGTTAATAAAACCTAATGTAAAGTTCATAACTTGTAAATAGTCAAATAAACTTTTTATTTATTATTTATTTATTATTTTATTTAGTTACAGTATTTTCAGTGTTCTTTTATAATTCTATAGTACCTATTCCATGTTTATGCACTTTTTGTAGATCTGTTTGACATTCGGCAAAGTCGGCAAACATTCAAAAACATTTTGTAACTAAGTAAGTAGATATAATAAAATCTAAATATTTTACACTAGCACCAGTGATCAAAGTACATATACTTTGATCTATGTAGGTAATCACTTGGTTTTCAAAGAATTATTCTTGCAAATACCTATGTAATTGCATAAGGAGGGCTCCTTATTTCACTCAACCACCACAACACACAATCATGCGATGATAATTATTAGTGTTATATCAGTAGAGTAGATACTTTTACAACACGATGTAGGTAGTCAATGTCTCGGGTTGATGATTGACGGTTGACTAATTCGATCTGTCAGTGTTTTCAGACTTTTGTATTGTTTACAAACAACGTAGGTACACAGATTTGTAATAAACGTAATATTATAATTATCTTGCAAAATGAACCGTGATAGAGATGAGGTAAAGAGGATAAGAGAAGCTTCGAGATGGTACTTCCATTCTCCTATGGCTAAGAAGCCGCATCAGATTCTGTTTTGTAAAAACCGCTACGGGCCCAAAACCAAGGTAGAAAACTGGGACTTTAGGATTCACGCAGAGCCAAAGGATAATTATATCTACAGGGACCAACTTAGTAATCATGTCAGGTAACAAGACGCATATAATGAACTTAACTTTAAACTTTAAAGTTTCAGTCAAGTGTTTGAATATAATAGCTAAAAACACTTTCAAATTCCTACCTACACGATTTGTGAAAAAGCATGTTACCTAATAAGATTTAAAAATCACACAATCACAAATCACACGAGATAACCGCATTTTGTGGGATGTTGATTCGACGATTATTGTCCCGATAGTCTTCTCGGTGACGGTCTTATAGCGAGGAGCCTCGATCAACACCTCAAAAGGTTCTCGCTGGAAGGTTGTGTGAAGGGCCAGATACAGAAGGCAGTGATCCTCGTATTGTCCGGAGGTTCCTGTCTCTGTAGCCTCTACCACGGTAGCTTGAGCCCTGCCCCGCTGTCGGCGGCACCACTAGTTTTGAGTTTTTTATGATATTTTTTTATACACAGACATATGTAGATTGTAAAAAAATAAAAACGGAATAACTTCAGTACATACCTGCGGCTGGGCTCCGAGGACCAAGGCACCGGCAACACTGAGACGCGCGCGATGTTGAGCGACGTGTTCCTGCGCACCGACCCCGTCTACTCCTTCAAGCCGCTCGTCAACTTCACCTCCTACCCCTGCACCGAGTTAGTACCTAGAAATTATATAGCTTTAACGAACTAATTCTGCGGGGGAGTCACGACCCTCAGTCATGAGGAAATACGACTCAAGAGAGAATAAACTGCTAATTACATACATACAACTATGAAATAACTACCCGAATGTTTTTTTTCTTTTTTTCAAATTTATTTAGGTTTCCCTTGAACACATTTTTTGTAAGCAGTCTCCTTCAGAAGAAAATAAAATAACCAACTCTATTATAGTAGTGCGAGCGCCTCACATACCTACTATAATAAACATACATATCGTACATATTACTTAATTATTATTATGTTTGGGATCGGGTTTTCATGAAGCCTGCAACATAGGTAATGAAAAACAAGTACCTACAGAAATAAGGAAAAAATGCCTAAAGTGAATTAAAGACGATGAATTGTTTAAGCACAACACTCATTAAAAATGTATACAATTTATCATTAAATAAAATTATTGACGGAATTATAATGAATATATTTTAAAATTAATACTCACAATTAACTTTGTAACCGACAGCACTCCAGGTAGAAACCGGCTGATGAAGGAAGCTGACTTGGCACAACTCCCTCCAGATTTCGGAGTCATGGACTACGTCACTTCACACCAGGATGACTACAGAAACCCCAACCCTAGGGTTGAGAAACCGGTAAAACACGTTTACTTACTTCGATTTTTTTTATTTTGGTCATTATGTCCCAGACTATATACCTACCTATCTATTGTTGAAACATTCGCGATTGTATTTAGCTAAATAGATATTGTAAAGAAAACCTTGCTGAGCCCACAGTAATGTACTTAATCAAAAAACCTTTCATAGCCAACTTTAATTTCGCTTATAACATAATAAGATAAAACCTTATTATAATCCTTTACATTTACTTTGTAGACCTGCCTAATGTGGGGTATTATTTCCAGTTGACAATGGCGTCTCCAGTGTGGCTGATGAACCGCGTGATCCGCTCGGACCTGACTCACAACCACGGCACGGCGCCGCCGCGTGGCTTCTACCAGTGTCTGGACACACACACCCCCATACCCCACATTCGCCGCCTGCGCCACTTCCGCTACCAGTCCTTCGACCCAGCCACCTGCCTGCAAGACTTCCCGCCCCACACACAACAAGACAACAAAGAAATAAACAACACTTCATAATCCAAACGATTTTATTCATCCTATCTCAAATCAGAACATACAAAATCACAAAACAAAATTGTAACAACAAAAGATTAAATGAAACATTACACTTAAATTTAAAACTTAATGAATGAAAAAGATAAAAATAATCAAAACATTACTCAGTCACTCTCCAGTGATTGGATAAAAACATTTTCTTAAAAAATATTTTCATAATATCAGCGCTATAGACTTAACCATCTATCTATAGGCTATTCACAATTTATTGAAATCCATACACACTAGCATTAATACATGTTTTACCCTCACTGTCACAAGGCATTGCTATGAATCAGAAATATAAATTAGGCCTAAAGAACATAAGATAAATATGAACATGACAAAAATAAAGTTATTTCATAAATGGGAACAGCTTTTCTTATTTTCATTTTATGTTTAACAAAAATTAAAATTGAACATTCAGCTAGAAGAAACATGTTTAAAATAGCTAAAAATCAACTATGGCTAATAATATTTTACTGAGGTACTTTTTAGCGAGAGTTTTTTTTTACAATTATATTATTTGTCACTCCAATAGGGGTCGTCCATTAATCACGTGAGGCTCGAAAGGGGGGGGGAGGGGTCCATAAAAAAGTCACGAAATATCACAAGGGGGGAGGGGGGGTGTAGTGACATATCACGTGTATTTAATTTTTCGACTAACGCGCGAAAAGCAAAAACAATCTGCAGGTCCTGTAACCTTTCTGTTTACCGCTAGGCATTATTGTAATATTTAATTTGAATAAAAGTAGAAAATTAAGATTCTTTGTAGGTCTAAAAATACACTTTATATACAGTCGTGGTCAACTAATTAGGGACATTCTTTGGTTAAAGCGAATTGTGAATTTATTTTTTATTTTCCAACGAGTCTAAACCATATTCCATATCTCTTACATGTAAGTATAATTAGTCATTTATGTGCCCGATTATACAAACAATAACAACTTCTTAAACATTAAACCTCTTTACAGTATAGCTGATAGATTATCGTAGTGCTATTTGTTCAAATAATGCTGGCTGGCCATTTAATTAGGGACATTGAGATATTGCGTTCTATTTTCAAAATTTGAATCTCAATACTTTTTAAACTTCTTCTCTAATTGTTTCGTGGTAGTTTTGGCGGCAATCCCGATATTTATTTTAAGTTTTGAAAAATATTTTGAAGAAAAATGGGTAAAAATAAAAGTTGCGATCCAACACTACGAAAAATTATCATGAAGTTTGTTGTCGAGCATGGTTGGCCATACCGAAGGATAGCAGAACATTTAAATTGTTCAAAAACTATGGTATACAATGCAGTGCAACATGTCAGACGCAATAACACAGATTTAAATGTGCCCAGAACAAAAAGATCGAGAAAAACAACTCCACAAGAAGATAGAATGATAACCAGGTTAGCTAAGAAAGATCCGTTTCTAGGCTCTATTTTAATTAAACACGAAGTGTTTGGGACTGACGAAAGAGCTGGTGTCTCAGCGAGGACCGTTCGACGACGTCTGGTAGAAGCAGGGTTGTTCGGAAGAGTGGCTCGCAAAGTACCGTTGTTGAACAAAGAACATAGAAATGCTCGTTTGGCGTTTGCACGTAAATATGGACATTGGACCTACGCCCAATGGCAACATGTATTATTCTCTGACGAGACCAAGGTTAATTTGATTTCTTCAGATGGAAGGCAATACGTACGGCGTCCAGTAAAAGCGGAAATGAATCCAAGATTCACAAAAAAGCAGGTGAAACATGGCGGTGGAAACATTAAAATGTGGGGTTCATTTTCTGGACGTGGAGTGGGACCTGTGAGGAAAGTTCAGGGTAACTTAGACCAACATCAATACAAGGCAATATTGGTGGAAACGATGCTTCCCTATGCTGAGGAGCATCTCCCTATTATATGGACGTTTCAGCATGATAACGACCCGAAACATACCGCCCGTTCAGTCAAGTCGTTTCTTACCAGTCAGTCAGTATCGGTGCTAGATTGGCCAGCAAATAGCCCGGACCTTAACCCAATCGAGCACCTTTGGCACGAAATCAAGAAAAAAGTATCCACTTATCGTACCACAACTTTAGATGAACTTAATGAAGCTTTTTGTGAGGCATGGGCAAACATTCCTGTCGAAACATGCCAGAAACTGATAATGTCTATGCCTCATCGGTGTCAAGCGGTAATTACTAACAAAGGTTTTGCTACTGGGTACTGATTTTACACGTAATAAAATGGAGCTGTTAAAGATATTATAATACTGCAGATTATTAGTTTTGTTTAACTCTATTTTTCATTATAGTTTACTGTCCTTAATTAAATGTCCAGCTACAGAATTATACCTTAAAATTGATTACATGTTCAACCTTTGATATTAAATACTTTTTTCTATTTATTTATTTTTTTATTTACAGCCATTTAAAGCATAATAATCGGACCAAATTATGCAAATAATAGTTACTGAGAAATCAATAGGGTTTTATATTTGTATGTACATAACCGGTTATTGGTTTTCACTATCTTGCATGTCCCTAATTAGTTGACCACGACTGTATGGGGGGGGGGGTTAATCATAAACATCACCATGTATCACCACGGGGGAGGAGGGGTTAAAAAATGCCAAAAAAACATCACGTGATTAATGGACGGCCCCATACAACATCTTTATAAAAAAAAACTGAACACCACAGGCCATGATTGATATAACTACATTGATTTTAACACCAGACAATACATTTTTGCGACACAAGACAAATTAATTAGAATTTTAAGTGGATTAATTTTGAGTCAAATGTAATTATATTATAGAATCATTTAAACCGAAATAAACAAATTGCATTGCTGGCCAGTTGTTTTACTGTATATGATAGAAATGGTTGTTACCTGTTAATAAGTTGATATTCTTAATGTGTGCGCCTCTTCTTGAATCCTTTACCTTTCTTTCCCTTCAGTTTGTGCTTGCGAGAGGTCTGCTTGCTGCTGGTTCCTGTCACTTCATCCGCCAACATTCCCACAGTGGTGAGTTTTCTCCGGCGATTCTTCTCTGCTTTGGTGACGGGCAGGCGTGTTAGATAGCTCTCCTCATACTCAGTCTTCTCTTGTTCAAACTTAGATATAGAATGCTTGACATGGTTGCCCGTGGTAACCTCCAATGGTGCTTCTGAATATTCCTCACGAAGTTCTCTCATGACGCTCGAGTTCAAGAACTGTTTCCTAGTTTTTTCCTTATTTTTCATTTCACTGTCTTTCCTGGATGTGGCCTCATCAAAGTGTACAGCTGCCAATTTGGGAGGGACATAAATATTGGACTTGCTTGATTTCTCTTTCTCTCCTCCTTCAGCGGCATCACTGGATTCATCTTCAGAGTCATCTATCTTACTAACTAGGTTGTCCGGATTAGCGTGATATGTTTGTGGATCATCCTCTGATGTGACACCAACAACTGCAGTTTTAACAAGCTTATCAATCTGATATTTTAGTTTAGAATCAATTGGACGAATTTTTTCCAACACAGTCCTTATCTCAATAAGTCTATCTATAGAGGGGTCAGATTCAATTCTTTCTCCTGAACATTTTCTTAGAACAATGTAAGTGAGGTTTATAAGATAGCTCAGCAACATTTGATACTTCATTTCAAGGAAGCTCAGGCCTTTATCGGTTGAAAGCTCTCCACTTTTGACTCGAACTAGCATATTGTCTACTAACTGTGATACTTGTTGCACATTGGCATTCATTTCTTTGAATAGTTTAACAGCTTGTGGTAGGTCAGGTTGTTCCATTTCATCTGTTGCCTAAAATAGGTATGCTGGATTAATATACAGTAACAAAAACTTCATGTTCTTAGCCGTGGCTAAGAAGAACAGAATAAATAGACGAAAGTGAAGATTAGTATAAAACAAAACAGCATAAAGACAGTCAAATCAAAATTATGAGGTTATTCGGTATGGCGAGCAGGATAAACGTATATTGTGAAATAAAATATGCCTGCTGGACTGCATTATCATGTTAGAATAAGGAAGCTATGCTGATGAATTATTTTTTATATCGGAATATTGCAATGAAAATTACCTGAACCATGTTGCCGTTGTTTTTATTGTAACCTGTGATGAATAGACAACGTGCGAAAAGCTCATAAAGCCGAAAGATACAAGTTGATATAGAATCGCAATATTGTTTCAATGCCCAGATTTCTTTCGTTTCCACCTTTCGAAAAACAATTTATTGATGAATCTTCCCGTAAAAAACAAGCATCACAGCTAAGCAAACGCAAAATCACAAATGGCGCAAATTGATTGATTGAATGAATGACAGCATTGTTTTGACATTAGCATTTTAAATTTTTTTTACAGGCTTCTCATGCGTTGTGTTGAAATTATTTGTTTTTGCCATAGTAGTTTGTGCTAGCTTATTTATTCCTTCATTGATTTATTAATACAAATTGATTAAATCAAGAAATATACAATAGGAGACTTATATATATTATTGTGTTTTACATGAAAATATTATGCTTAAAGCTTCTATTAGCTAAAATACATGAAACCTTTAGTTTTTTTACACTTTCTCACACAAATGACAGTGACAGATACATCACAAATCATCTTGTGTATTGGTTGTGGTTCCGTCGGTGAATTTTTATAAATTTGTATTAGTTCAATATATTTTGTGATAATTTGCCGAAAGAAAATTGTGTCTAGGCTTTTGCGAGCTTCGTTTCTTCGCCGATAATGAATTAAACGAGTCAACTTTATGTCCATTGCAAAAATTGGATAAAAATGTTTCAAGTCAGTATATTTTTATATTTTATCCTATTTACCATATTTGTACACTGTTTTATCTAACATTCTCCTTTAACGTTTCAGAATTGGTACCAGTATTTTTTGTTTTGTAGTTGTGTTATTATTTGCCATGGATTTTACGTACCAGGAGTTGCTCCAGTGGAGTTCAAGAAGGGACAAAAAATAGAAGTAAAAGCTGTGAAAATGACTAGTATACATACTCAGTTACCTTATGAATACTACTCCTTACCTCTCTGTCTGCCGAAAAATGGAACCTTTGTATATAAATCTGAGAACCTTGGAGAAGTGTTACGCGGCGACAGAATAGTCAACACTCCTTATGAAGTGAGGATGGCTGAGAACATTAAATGCAGGCTTCTTTGTCATCATAAAAATAATCCTATAAACTGGAGTGTTGAAGAATCTGAGAAAGTAGCCAGCAGGATAGAGCATGAATATTATGTCCATCTGTAAGTGTCAATTTATTTTTTTAGCCAAAATATTAATAGTATACCACTACAAGATACAATAACAACAACACAAGATAAAAAAATACATCAACAAGACAAAAAAGTTATTTAGAACTGTTCTTTTTTGATGTTTGAAATTCACTGTGTTTATATTAACTCTAATCTTAGTATCCAGAAACTACTACACTAGAGACTTATTACTAATATTTTCCAGATTAATTGACAACCTGCCAGTGGCTACTCGAGTGTTCAACGCTGAGACTTCAGAGGTGAATGTGGAGCAAGGCTACCATCTCGGGTTCATGTCCAAAGGGAAAGCTTATATCAACAACCATCTCAAGCTCATGCTCAAATATCACAAACATAGCCAGTAAGTATTTTTTTAACATAAGATAGGCTCATGCTTGACTACAACTTGCCTGATGTTAAGCAATGTTGTAATCTACGATCTTGCTAATTATTAAGTTATACTTAATAATGCCTGCATGTCTAAGAGGAGAGTGAATATCTTTGTTAAAAAAAGAGAAAATGTTTTTTCTGGGCAAGAATGCCACACCTTCGATTATATCATCACATCTGATCAGACAAGGTGCAGTCAAACACAAGCCAATTAAATTCATAAAAAAAATACTTAGTAAGATATGTATGTGCAAGAGCAGCATATCTGGCAAATAAGGAAAACAAGAGATATGTTCAGTATAAGATAACAGGCCTATGATGTTGATAACTAAATATGTAGTGTACAATCTTGTAATTGACAAAATTGTTCATTCATCTAATGCATTCAGATTTTTTAAATGTTGCTATGATACTTATTATCTCTAGGTCTAATTCTAATGTGATGGATGCATGAACCATGACATGAAACATCTGTTATTACATAAACTGGCCAAATTTTGCTACAATAGGACATAGGTACTTGTGTTAAGTTATTACATTATTCTTCTTATCGAATGAGAGTGGCCAACTCTGATATCAAGAGTTAATTATGACGCCCTGAGGGCCTCTGACATGGCTTAAGGACTGTCATACTGTGATAAACAGCCGGGACTTACAATTTAATGTGTCATCGGACTAAAACAAACTACGCGATTAAAAATTACGCTAAAATTACGCGATTTACACTGAGTGAAAACCGTTTAGTTAATATATTGATAAAACAAACTAATTAATTGATTACATTGTAATTGTGTTTTATTGACCTTCATTTCAACTAATGTACTCATATCTATCTCATTCTACAAATGTATTGATATAAGTTTTGATAGGACTAATTTACCTTGTGTAGCATGGGTATTAATATAGTATATAAATTAACCTTGGGTTTATTAATGTATTGTATGATATACTTTAATTTGCTTTAGGTTTAGTTGACAACAGTTACATCAAATATTAATTTTGATTATTTGCGCTATTCTGCAAGTACATACATAGTTTATTTGTTATTATGATTATGTAGATTTTGTGTTATAAGAACATTTTGTTAAGTACTACTACTTGCTTGCTTAACATAAAATGTTGAATGAAGATAAAACAATACAACTTTATTTTACACCAGAGAAAGTTAAATAAAGTTGTATTGTATTATTTCAGAGGTCTTCAAATCTAGAGTTAATAGGTTTATTCTAGGTAAGCATGTTACACCCTAGGCTGCAGCAATGCTTAACATCAGGCAGGCTGTAGTCAATCGTAAACCTATCCCACATAAAAAAAATTTAAAATTATTCAAAAGTTACCATTATTTACTTTTCTTATGGAGATTTTTTATCCCTCAATTAATCTAATATTTAATGAACTTCCAGAGACTCCTACAGAGTGGTCGGGTTCGAAGTGGAGACTCTGTCTATTGATAAGGATGAGTTGACATTTGTGGAGGACTCATGCCAGTTCCCAACTGATGCAAAACCTCAGCTAGTCAACGAAGATACAGGCACTAAGCTGTACTTTACATATTCAGTGGAATGGAGCGAGTCGGAGATCAGCTGGGCCTCTCGATGGGACATCTATTTGGGCATGAAAGATGTCAAAATACATTGGTTTTCTATTATCAACTCTATTGTGGTGCTGTTCTTCTTATCTGGTACGTTTTAAGGCTTACTTATTTTACACATTACCTAGCAATTTAGTATTTGTACTTTGTGCTCGTAAAAATTTGCAGTAAAAAATATAAACGAATTTGATTACTGCATGTGACTCTCATGTTACATAAAATTACTATTCATTTTAAATTTATTAATATCAGCTTTTGTAAATAGTTACATGTCAAAGCAGAGTATCAGAAACAATACATTTTTACTGGTGCCTATTGTCATGTGTGCCTCATATAGACATCTCTAATGTGAGCGTTAAAGTTTTATAGCCTGTGACCATAAGTACAAGCAGGCACGGTAAGTGATTAAATTACACATGCCATAAGGTAACCACAGATGGCCAACTATGGTGTCGAGAGTTTCTCAAGCGGCCCTAAGGGCATCTGACATGGCTTAACGACTGCCATGCTAGTCAAACAGCTGGGACCTACAATTTAACGTGTCATCCGACCCACAGAAGCGCCCAAAATGGAATGCCACTTTTCAGTCACCCATCCTCGTACTGACCGCGTTGACCTTTGCTTAACATGGGTAATCGCATGCGATTGTTTCCGCTAGCTGAGCTGCGGGCGCTACGTAATGATTTAATTAAATTCTATGACCCATAGTTTTGGCTGTTATTCCGCAGGCATATTAACAATGATAATGGTCCGCACGTTGCGCCGCGACATCGCTCGCTACAACTCCGACGAGAGTCTCGACGATATGATGGAGGAGAGTGGATGGAAGTTGGTGCATGGAGACGTGTTCCGTCCGCCGCCGCGACGCATGCTGTTTGCAGCCGTCATCGGCAGCGGGATACAGGTGTTCCTTATGGCGCTTATCACTATATGTGAGTACTAAATTTACCGTATTTAAGATATTGAATCAGGCGTTACTTTGCGGAAAATGTTTTTAAGTTTGTTGTTTTAAAAATACATACTATATTTCTCCAGGGTTTCATTTACCGTATTTTTCGTTACATCCATCTAATATCAAAATGAAAGAGAGCATACACAAATTTTATGCCCAATGAGATCAGTAGTTCCTGTTGAGTCGCGTTGCAATAGCCGCTCCCTCCCGTGAGGTTGCGTGCGCCGTTCGTTGTATTGCTGCTCCCGAGCGGGAGGTCGACGCGCCTGCACCACCTTCAGGAACCACCGCCTCTCGTCCCGGCGCTGTAGAACAGCGTCGCCTCGGCAGGCACTTCACCACCAACATCACCACGTCGAGTAACGCCGGCCGTCGCTGGTACGCCGCCGGACAGAGCGACTCGACGTGACTTCCCTGGAGTCAGCGTGCCCCGGAGCCCAGCTCCTCTAAAGATATTAATCTCAAAGATGCCCTACCAGCTTCCCCTTGGGGACTGGCAGACGACCCAGCGATGATGATGAATGAGATCAGTATTTTTTTTTGTTTAACTGTTACTTATGGTAATTTTTCTGATTCGAAACTTAAAACTGATAAATAAAACATATTTTTATATCGTATGTGTCATATAAGAGTAGTGTCATTCTTATAATTTCCAAGATACGATGACTGCGGCTTTGCTCGCGTTGCGCTGTCCTTCTGTATATTATTCTTGGTACTCTTACTAATTCAATACACTCTATGGCTAATGCGAAACAGACCATCAAACCAGCAAATACACTTTTTTTTTATTTATCCTGTTTTTTTTTCAGTTATTGCCATGCTGGGCATGCTGTCCCCGGCCAGCCGCGGCGCGCTGATGACGGCCGCCATCTTCCTGTACGTGTTCATGGGGCTCATCGCCGGCTACTACTCGGCGCGCCTCTACAGCACCATGAAGGGCAAGCAGTGGAAGCAGGCTGCCTTCCTCACTGCCACCCTATACCCCGCCATTGTCTTCGGAACCTGCTTCTTCCTAAACTTCTTCATAATGGGAAAGCATTCAAGCGGAGCGGTGCCCTTCTCAACAATGATGGCGCTTCTATGTCTGTGGTTCTGCATATCGCTGCCGCTGGTGTATTTGGGATATTACTTCGGATGCAGGAAGCAACCGTTCCAACATCCGGTCAGGACTAATTTTATCCCGAGGAAGGTGCCCGAGCAAGTGTGGTACATGAATATGTTTGTGTGGTGAGTGTCTTGAATCATTGATGCGTTGGTTACTTATCCTACATGTTAGTGACAATAGGCACTATTACCAATCAAAATTTAAGTAATTAATAAATTGGGATATTAATATCAAGCAAGTAGTTTACGTTTTTGGAAGCTGAAAGAATTAGACGAAAATTAGGTATGAATTATTATGTTATCATTTTTTTAACAAAAGTTTATTGAGACACGAAATGAAATGAAATGAAATATATTTATTGTCCGGAAACTAGGTGATATAGGTTGTTTACATAACTAATAGTTAGTTAGTTAGTTTACATTTAGGAAGTTCCTCTAGCTTCTACCCGAGTGGGCTTACAGACAGTAGTGATTAGTAATTACTTATTATTATTTATATTAGCCATGTCACTTTATTACAATTATCACATTATGTCATAATATCTTCATCTTTCAAAAATTGCTCCACTGAATAGTACGCCTTTTGTGCTAACAAATTATTTAATTTATTTTTAAAACTTAACATTTCATCTGTATTTCTGACAGTTTTTGGTAATTTATTATAAATATGTATTGCCATGCAGAATACACTCTTATTCAAGTATGCAGTACTTGATGGGGTTACATATAACTTTCCTCTATGCCTAGTTTCTTGAGACCTCATTCTGAACATTTCTGGATTAGTTTTTACGAACATAGCTACCTCTCTTATATATAAACATGGTACAGTCAGTAGCTTTAATTTTCTAAAATGTTCTCGACATGAATCTCTTTTCTTTAGAATCTTTACGAACAGACAGACGTATGATATTGCGCCTCTTAGGATACCTAGAGCATTAAAAATGACAGTTGAAATTGTATATTAACACAAATACTTTTAGACCTATTCTAGATAGTTCCTTAACTACATTCTCCATGCCTCCGCAGCACCCTGATGGCGGGCGTGCTGCCGTTCGGCGCGGTGTTCATCGAGTTATTCTTCATCTTCAACGCGCTGTGGGAGAACCAGTTCTACTACCTGTTCGGGTTCCTGTTCCTCGTATTCTGCATCCTCGTGGTCTCCGTGTCGCAGATATCCATCGTGCTGGTCTACTTCCAGCTCTGTGGAGAGGTGTGTACCATGCACCTTTGTAACGGTCACTAAAGAAAGAAAGAAAAAGAAAGAAAATGATTTATTGTAACAAATAATAAACAAATGAGTACAAACAAGAAATATATATATATATATATATAATATAGTATACTATAGGCTCTCAAGTATCTATATTTTATAGACATACCTTAGCTTAAAGTAACAGTACCTAATTTTGATGATATTTCAAACTTTGTGTATACAAATTTCAGGCGCTTTTCGGGGCGTCCCATATTTGCTTTAAAGATTTTATTTATATAGTTACTTAACTTAGCTAACAACCAAAAATTAAAAAAAAACGATTGTATCTATGTTTTTTTTTCTATTTATGGTCCAAATAACTGCTTGATTTATTGTTCTGATTGTTTCCTAAGTGGAAATTTTTTGAGTGTCAGTAATTCATGCTTTCGTTTGGTCTCTTTTCTGTAAAGAAAATGTAAGTAGGTAATATATTGAATCTTATTATGGGGAGAAAATAAATTAAATAAAAAAAACATGACATAATTCTTAACGAATGCACAATTTGCAGGACTACCACTGGTGGTGGAAGAGTTTCATAATATCGGGCGGGTCGGCCGTGTACATCCTGCTCTACTCCGTGTTCTACTTCTTCACCAAGCTGGAGATCACCGAGTTCATACCCACCTTGCTCTACATCGGATATACTGGTGAGATGTTTACTCATTACCATCTTTTTTATCAGGGATATCTTACTTTTAAATAAAATATCTATCATACATATAATTCGGATTAGAAATGTTATGCAACTGGCGACGCGGTCTATCCTTAGATGGGTGAGCAAAAAGTGGTATTTCCATTTGAACGCTTCTGTGAGTAGGTACAGGTTAAATTCTAGGTGCTGGCTGTTTGTTATAGCATTCGTTAAACCATATCAAAGCCCCTTAAAGCGGTTTAAAAAACTCTAACACTAGAGTTAGCCAAACAAACTTCCTCTAATAGCAGTTTAAAAAAAATGTAAATACTTTTTAGTTGTGATTAACATACATTTTGTAATGTTTCAGGGCTGATGGTGCTCACATTCTGGCTGCTGACGGGCACCATAGGTTTCTTCGCAGCCTACACCTTCATCAGGAAGATCTACGGAGCTGTCAAGATTGATTGAGCTTTAAATCGAGTAACATTCACTAAATCAGTCCTAGCTTAAGTCGAAGAATGAATGAATGAACAAAAACTATGAATTATGGGAGTTTATGACTAATTTGTTTGCAGTGGCAAAATTTGTAATTTATGTTATTGAAACTCAAAAGTGACGCTACGTCGCACCGTATTCTGATAGGTACGTTCGATTTATTTCTTCTTACGTTCAAACCGATTCTTGGTATTATTTTGATTAGTGATAATTTGACAAGTGACCATCCAAATACAGAAATTTAACATCATCTAATAATAGTGAAAGTGTGTTTGGTGGTGTTTGTTTCGATTACCGTGGAGGTGGTATAGGGTCTCGATAGTGACATAAAAACAAACTATATCATGAAATAACGCGAGCGAAGTCGCGGGCATCCACTACCTAGTTCTAAAAAATAAATCTTTAGCTTTAGCAATTAATGAACGTCAGTAAGTTAATATATGAGTTGATGTGTGGACTGTGTATTAGACGAAAGTTTGATTGATTGACTCTAATGCTGATACGTTCTACTAATTAATTTGATATTATCATCATCATCATCATCAGCCTGTTATCGCCCACTGCTGAGTTAGACCTCTATTTTAGTACTAAGTATAATAAATTTGGCGTAAACTTATCGAACATTGTTTCGGAAGTACCGTTTATATTCCGTATTCATTTATTTACCTACAACTAATTTAATTTTTTTTTTACTATATGTATGTATAAGAAAACAATTATTAATGAATCAGTTATGCCAAATTAATAGTAGAGCGGTTAGTCAGAATCGGGCAATGACTGCTTAGAAATGCTAAGTAAAATTGTTGTGTTGCACATCTATTGATTTTATATTTATTAAATATGCGTAAAAGCACAAGCAAAAATCTCAAACAGGGTGCGAAAAAATTTGCTCTAGCGTTTACTTATATTCTCTATCATCATCATCAGCCTACAGTCGTCCACTTCTGGACATAGGCCTCTCCTAAGGCACGCCACTCAGCCCGATTTGTGCTTTTATTAACCGACTTCGAAAAAAAGGAGGTTATCAAGTCTTCTGAAAGTTTTTTTTTATTCTCTATAGACCCATCAAAGTAACTAGCTTAAAAGTGTTTGACTTTTCAATATATCTCATTTTGTATCAGAAAATGACAATGTTCCTCTTTTCTGCTTATAAATCTATTGACTTTAATTATACGAGTCGCTGTATGTGATGTATCATATCAAACCATTATCTCTATTTATTTTGTAAAACCATTAAATACCTGTTATCATTACCTATGGCATGGTCACCACTTGTCTGACAAATTGAAATTAACTCTGCCATGGCACTGCACCATGCTTATTATTCGTTTATAAATTAGTTGACAGATATATATTGAGTACATATACATATAAAGTCACATTTATTTGACTAATTCTATGAATATAATATTGTTTCTAAAAGACTTATGTGTGAAATTCTCAATGAAAACAGTAGTGAAATATAGACAAACCTAGATAAGTTGACATTAATTTTAATAAATTTTTCCACAGTGTTAATATAAAGTGTTTATGTTTTAGAGTGTGTTATGAAATTATAAGTAAGTTAAGTAACTATCTATATGCAGTAAGAAATGAATGAATGTGAATATAAATGGTCAGGATATCTGTATCAATTATTTATGTATTCATTTTTCGCCATTATGCATAATCATAGCAGAAAGAGGCACAATGCAATATTGTACGATATAATAAACAGTGATGAATTTTATTTGTGAAATGGTTCTAAAATACATACTTATGGAATTCTCACATGTGCTACCATGTCCTGTCCTTACTGAGTTGCTGGGAAATGCAGTAGCTATTTTATACCCTTCAATGCAAAATTGCACAACTTAAATTTGTACCACAGCCAATGCATTTAGTATTCACTTTATGATACACACAAAAATGTAATGTGACAATAAATTTTAAGCATTTAAACTTACTCTAGTTAAATTTAGGTTCTAATTATTTGAAAATATGTATATGTAAATCTCAGAATTGCCCACTGTGGAGTGTGGTGCAACCAAATTTGTATTTGTGTAGTGTGATTGAAAAGATGCACCATTTGTTTACGCTGCTATGTATATCATCAGTCTTACAATAGAAAAGTTATCAAATTAATATTTTGTTTTATTTCCTTCAACCGTATCCTGATCCAGTTTAGTAGTTTGTATCATAAAGTAATATCTCGTAATATAATATATATTTTTTACGTGGGATAGGTTTACGTTTGACTACAACCTGCCTGATGCAGCATTGCTGTTTGTATTCTGTCTGTAGAATTTAATAGCGTTGATCCTAATAATTTAATAACAAAGTAGTGGTTTAGCCGTGTAATTTAGCTATATTATTAAGGATTTATTAATGTTTAAGTACAATATTTGAAATTATAGGAAATAAGTAAATATTTTGTAAGTATATAAGTCAAAAAAGTTATGAATAAAATACTGTCAGTGTCACAATCACATGTGAGTAAACGTCACAATCATTCCAGAGTTCAGCCGGTCGTAAAAAATGACGTATTTTCGGAACTAAAACAAATATTTGTTTTTACGTTGTAAATTTATAGCTTTATAATATTTATTTCTACATATTTTACGTACAAAATGGAAACCAAAGTAGCTGTTGTTACCGGTTCAAATAGAGGAATCGGATTCGAGATAGTGAAAGGATTATGTTCAAAGTTTGATGGTGCTGTGTACCTTACATCTAGAAGCGAAGAAAAAGGGCGGCAGGCCGTCCAAAAACTTCAAGAACTGGGACTGAAGCCTTCGTTTCACACTTTGGATGTTACCAGCGAAGAGAGTATACAGGAGTTCGCCACATACATTTCAAAGCATCATTCTGGAATTGATATTTTGGTAAACAACGCCGGTGTTTTGGACTTTGATAAATCGGTCTCATCATTCGAAGATTCCAAAAATCTCATAGATACAAATTTTATGAGCTTGCTATCTATATCTAAACTCCTATATCCATTATTAAAAAGCGACGCTCGAATCATCAACATCAGCAGTGACTGGGGGCTTCTATCCAACATCAGAAAACAACAGTGGCTGGACCATTTAGCGAAAGAAGATCTAAAGACGGAAGAAATCTTACAGTTTGTGAATGACTTCCTGCAGGCAGCTAAAAATGGGAAAAGTTCATTTGTGTCTTTCGCGGGACACTATGGTGACTACAAAGTGTCAAAAGTGGCTATGTCAGCGTTAACATTTGTGCAGCAGAGAGAGTTCAATGAGCATGGGAAGAATATATCCATTAACTGTGTACACCCGGGGTTTGTGAAGACTGACATGACAAAGGGCATGGGAGACTTCACACCGGAGCGAGGGGCGCGAGCACCCCTGTACCTGGCCCTAGACGCTCCACAGACACAGAAAGGCACATTTGTATGGCACGACTGTCACCAAGTCAATTGGGATGATTAATGTTGTGCTTCTCAAAGTTTTATGAACTTGTTTATTCAGTGACTGTGATAAGTGTCACATGCACTTTAAAACTTTAATATATGATTTTTCTTGGGTTACAATGTGTCTCATTGTTTTTCATGAAACCACTCATTTGCTGAATCACCATTGTTACTGATGCTGGAGCTTATAGCTGTGCTTAACTGAGTAATTTACAAGAATTGGATGCCTTTCACCAGTACCTAATTTAATAAAATATTTCTTATTACTCTTGAAAAATCTTGATGCATATTGGATACCTAAAGAATTATTTTATCTGTTGTTTGTTTGAATCAAATTTTAAATGTTATCAGGCATTATAATACTTATTTGTTTGTATTATGTTGATATGAAACATTGTAATCTTCACTAACAAGTTGTATAGTATGTTGTGAACTCACTGATAAGCTATCAGTTCCTCCGCAGGTCAGCATCCTCTGTAATGTTAAACAGATTGTGCTCCTTGTGTTCATTGTTTTGTTCAATTCTTATAAGTATGATTTTTAACTTGCATTTGTATAATATTACTTTCAAAAGACTGAAATTCTGGCAAGGAAAATATTGTATTTTTTTCTCATCACAGTATGAGTCCCATGTTGATACTCTACCATGATATAATACATAGTTAAAAGTACATTTTACAATAAATCATATTTAGATAGATCAATGCTGTGCATTAATTGAATAAGATTACATATTGATATAAAAGGTAGCTGGTATATTCGTAGAAGCACAAGATCCTGCTCTTTACATAGAGACAATGATTATTAATTGCACTCTTATTGAGAAAAGTTCTCAATTCTGACAATCTCTTTTAAACTTTCTGTTGTATTCAAAATATTTCAAAAACAACATATGTTACTACTGCTTTGAAATAACAGCAGGTCGCTAATAATTTTTCTTTCTATTCCTACATTTTTTTAATTCTAGATGTAAGTAGCTTAAGAAATAAAGCATTTTTGCTTTACTTTTCAAGGTGAGTTATGATGATAATTGTTTAACTAACATTGTTTAAATAATTAATTTCTTTACTAATTAATTGCAATTTGTTTCAGAACAGTCCCTTATAGCAGGCAGTCTTCAGCCTTGGCAGTCCCAGATGTAATCTTATCTTCTAGATGTAAGTATCAATATTTTTTGTGGATACTAGGTAAGGGACGTGGAGAGAAAGATTCAACACCAAAGAATAGAGGTATGTTGCTTTTGATTGAACTGAGACGCTGGCTAGCATATAGCAAGAGGGCTTTAAGTGCTCGTAATTTGTTTTGATTTTCTATTATTTTATGTGTGTTTTCGCTTAGTGCCTGGTTTGTAGACGAATAATAAATAAATTAATAAATAGCCAGTGTCTCTTGCTACGCCCCTATACCTCGGGGCACATGCAAATTTATTGTAAAATTGTATGTGTGCAAGAATGAATAAATAAATACATTTTAATGCTTTTATATAGCTGTGTTGATTACCTGTTTCATAGTTCATTGACATTCGAATATCAAAATAGTCAGGGTAATTCTTGTACCATAATGAGAAAAAAATATCGTCAAAATGACAATCTACAGCAATCTTAGGCAATAAATAAATTAGTATAAAATAGGTGAAATCTACTGTCGATGTTCTAAATTGCCCTGGAGCATCTGCTATGGTTCAAGCAGATTTGCTTTTTAGTGAAAAATATTTATGAAAAAATCCTTACCCTACTTAGATATTTATCAGGTAAAGTCGAGACAACTACGATCCATGTCATATGTAGTACCTACGGCAGTCGTTAAGCCGTGTCAAAATCAAAATAAAAATCTTTATTGTCAGAGGCCTCTAAGGCGGTTTCAAAACTAACATCAGAGTTGGCCATTCTCATACGAACTTTCTATCTATCTATACCTACACAATATAGGTATCTTTCTCTTCTGAGTCGTATTTCCTAATGACTGAGGGTCGTGTCCTCCCCGTAGCATTAAATCGTTAGGGGAGTTCTCATGGGCAGATACATCGTGGTGGACGCCCAGGTCCTTCCACGGAAGGTCCACGGATAATGTGGTTCTCAAACATTTCGGATTCCTCGCGATATTTACATTCACCACTAAGCGAGTGCAAATCTACACACTAGTCATTGGTGTTAGGCCGGATTCGAACCTGCGTCTGGATGAAAAGCAGAGCTGAGCCACACTCGCTTATACTCTCTATACCTTCTCAATATACGAGTATATAAATAATCTCGTTTGATTTGATATCATTAGTTCGAGCATTAAATCGTATTAAAGTGTTCCATGCACATGCAGCTCGTTGTATGGGTTCCTATGTGATGTTTGCCACTTCCCTAATTGCATTACTAAATCGTATTGGTGGACGATGAAAGGGGTAGCGGGACTCCATCGTAAGGCTTCTACGGGGTGGTGACTACGTGAGCAAATATTGTATGTAGGTACTTTATGTCTACAGAATAGGTTATAGTGTGATATGACTTCACACGTAGGTAGTTTATTATTTTATAACATAGAGTTAGGAATATATTTAGATGTTTTATAAGATATTTTTAGTGGCCTGTTTTAATCCTGAGTTTGTTATATATCAAATAAATTCATACGAGTTGGTTGACTTGTAGAGTATGAAGAATAAACAAACTCTTGCCCTTATAAAATGAGTGAGATAGTGTTAGTAAGTCCAACTTTGACCTAAGAGTTTTCATTACGCTAAGAACTCACAGAGCAGTTTTTTCCCGCACCCGCCGCGACGGCGGCACCGCGTTTAATTTTCAAAACTCACGAAGCCGGAGTTTTGTGCGGCGCCGCTGCCGCGGCAGCGATTATCGCCCGCAAACCTGCGGACTTTGATCGCAGATCGCGCGGGTGGAAATCGCCGCGGCAGCGGTGCCGCGAGCGGCGCCAGCTCGCGGGTGCCGCGAACAATCGCTACCGCCGCGGGAGTAAACCGCGTCGTGAAATGTGCTTGAGTTTTTTACATACATATCTGTATTCTACAAAGTTCCGCAAAAACCGCTCCGTGAGTCCTTAGCGTTAGGGCCTCTGACGTTAAATTGCACGTTTTGGCTGTTTGACATATTATGGCAGTCGTTAATTGTGTGAACTATGAAGTTTGTGACCTAATATGGTGTTGGGCTTTGACTTTTAGAATCCTCATTCTGCCTAATACTAATATTGTAGTTATTTAGATATGTATAAAATTACTCATTAATTCAATTATTTTATTCAGTCAGAAAAATAATCAAATACATTCAACGAAATGACAAAATTCTTCCCTAACTATCACCGCCTCGATACGAGGTTCTAGCACGCGATACTCGTTATTTTGATTTCTTATTACATTACTTGATTCAAAATGATATGAAAATGCTGCAGACGCTATTAATTCGGAATGAGTTGAGTGGCTATTGGTACAAAGCGTAGGCAATGTTATCTAGAGAAACATAATAAAAAAAATAAAAACATATTATAACATATCCTTCAATTTGAGTGCATATTAGTTTATTTATGGCTAGTGAGCTACATCATAAACAATAGTGATGCTTAATATGTAAACAGGTGGTGATAAAAACATCATTTTTAGGTATAGTCCAATCACGCGCCTGGTGTCAATTTTACTGATTTAATCTGACCTATCACGTGGTACCTACTATATTCCTATCGCAAAAGCTGGAATAAATTCGAGCGAAAAATCTAAATTAAATATTCCTTAAATGTAATTCAGGAGCAATAAATGTTCGTACAAAATCCTACACGAAGAATTTCGTTTTTGATGTGATTTAACATTTAAGAATTTATATATAGACATTAGGCTAGATATTAGGCATCTATTGGGCGTGTTGTTGTTAGCACCGCGTAGTTACGTGGGTAGATTCCATATCGAGTAATTGTTTGTTTAGATCGCTCGCGGGGTGTTGAACGTCGCCACCAATCAAATCAACTTATCAAATTAACCCGGAATAGGCACTTTGGTAATGTAATTTATGTAAGGATTGCTTAATAGGTCTGTTGACCACTTTCAATAAATACGCAACTCAAACATGATGGAAATGTATACATGTACCAACATAAATATAGCCTAACATAAAAATTGATGTAAACAAATACATTAATGCTATTTTAATAAATTTCCAAGTAAATGTATGTTATGTTCCTACCTAGATTACCTATACAGTATTAAAATTTTGTAAAAAATACACCTGTCTTGTCTTCTACTTGGTCAATGAATGCTCTTTACGGCCTTTCCGTTCGTGCCTACAGCTTCGATGATGTCTCTTATAAAGTCGTATCGGAATTGGCCAGAAATCGCGATGAATGGCCCTAACTCCACACACAAAGGGCATTGCTCTTAAATTTTGAATGACTGTAACACGATGTTAGTATAATGACAAGTTTAGCAAGGCGCATGGAAATCATACTTAAATTTTAAAACCACATAGGTACCTCTATGATTACGTTTTTTACTGCAATAACATCAGGCGCTTGTATAGGACTGATTTTATTTGACTCTACAGTAGTCAATTGTTTGTTCGTTATTATTTTTTAAAGTTCGTTCATACAACATTAACTTACTATGTAAATAAACTGTATATGACCTGACTGTCTTCGGTTAATTGTATCTAATACCTATCAGTTTAATGTAAACTTACATAAAATAAAGTAAAAGTAATCGAGGTAAGTGTTCCTACCACATTGGTTATAAGAAGTTAAATTATCTTCTACACTACACATACATTATCAGGTAAAAATTCAGATTAAAAAATTACACACAACCGTATTGCTTCATAAATAACTTTTATTAATTACATAGAACTGGCCTAATTAAATAAATTACATCTTAAATAGAACTTACGAAATTGACTTTTTCTTTACAAAACTTCGGTAATAAGACACTCGTTATTTAAGAAAATATTATTTTCTTCACATTCTTAATCAAAGTTTTAAAAATACTAATTGAAAATTCTCAAAGTCCGAACTTAACTCACTTTCGCAATAACTCACATTAGCAAAATTAACTCGCTTACTTGAAAACAAAGATTACTTAGAAAGTGTCTTGTTGAACAAAAATGTTTTCATATATTTTTATACTCGGACAAAACATAAGGACGTATAGGATGAACGGTTTCACCGTCCATTGCTCGTAATCTGCCAAACTAGTGCTATATTCTTAATATTACTGGGTAAATGCTCCACTTTATCAGTCAGGAATACACCGCCAACTATTGGTTTTAAATAAAGATAAAAGAAGCCTTCAGTGCGCTCTCTTTGGTGTTCTAGCCGTTACAACTTCTCTGGGCTATTAGTGCCCTTAGCACAGCCAGCCAATCACAGCGAAGCCAGTTAAAATACACTGTTATGATTGGCTGCTGAATTGCGCCGAGAACCGCTTACAGTATTGCTTTCGTGTACCTGTGCTAAGGGCACAAAATGACATCGATTATAATGAGACGCTACTAATGTACAATAGTATTGCTAGACATCGATACATAATAATTTACTCACAAGATAGATATACTATTGCAATAAGCACATTGTACAAAGAAAATTCAGTATTAAACATGTATGTACATGCAGAATAAATAACGGTGTTTACAGGTTTTAAAGATAGATTTACAAGATAACTCTTACGAGTACTAAACATGATTATTTTCTTAAACATGCTATAAATTTTACAATGTACAATTGCACTTTAGGTACTAACTAATATAAGGTGCTTTGATACAACGGTATCATGGTAGAATGGTATTATTAAGTCACTCAATGCTGGTAGAAATCAATGCTGATTGATGGTAACAAATAGACACAGTGTGGTAACAAGATATTTGTCTCAATAAAAAAAATCGTTATTCTTTTTACCCTATGGTACCTACTCGACTTATTTATCTATTAACAAGTCGTCTTCATCAAAGTAAAGATGCATGTTAGGATAGCACATTATAATCTATCTATTGTTATTTATAACAACCATGTGCTAAACTAATTATTTGTTTGTAAGAACAATGTTCGATTATATTATTAACTAATCTTGGCAGTCATTTTCCGCTGCCATCAATGTCTGTGCCATATAAAAATAATACACTAAAATTTTGCTGCATCGGTATCCACCGGTTCACTCACAAATTACCGTTTTATACTTATAAACTATCTAAATAAATAAAGCGTTTAACACTCGACTAAATAAGACACTTTACTTTGGTTTTCATAAGACTAAAGATATCGAATACCTACACATATAACATGAATAGGACTTCCTGAATTGACAATAGTACATTGTTCACCGAGAGGAGAAAGTGACCGATTACCGTCGAGGGTGTCGTTTGAAGCCCGAGCCGTAGGCGAGGGCTTTAAAACACCCGAGATCGGGAATCGCACTTTCTCTCGAGTGATAAATAGTGCATTATACTACACCTGCTCGGAAAGTATCAAATTTACGGTAGAAAGTACGTCATTGCATATCGAACAAATATGCGGGGAGAAAACGCATCTGAGCGGGAGAGAAAAGTGTATGAAAATCCATTTCTTCCCGCTCAGATGCGTTTTCTCCCCGCATATTTGTTCGATATGCAATGACGTACTTTCTACCGTAAATTTGATAAAGTAACAAGGTACTTTCCGAGCAGGTGTAGTATAAATATTATTTTCTAACTTTCGAATGATAAATTAAAAGTTACTCAATAGGAAAAAAATATGGTTTCTATGTATTTTTCAACTTGTAAAAACCCAACAGGATAAACATAAAACCTAATTTTATAAGACACAAAACATAAAAAATAAGTAAGTAAATATCACTTATTGGACGGATAGTTAGCCGGGACAGCCCTCACAGACGTTTGTAATGGTACATTGCTACATTAATGCTTACTTCAAATGCGTATACTTTATACATACAGATATAAATAGAGACAGAATCATAGAAATCCCGTCACTAGTTAGGTATATAGTCTCCTAGGGCGCTAGAGGTAACAATATTTACATTTAATCCACTTATATTCACACACTTCGGTAAACATATATTAGGTACGTCGTCATACAACCATTTAATTTTGTGATCAATAAACTAGTCAAGGCCACATTACATTACAACATCATCAGAAACTCTAGAAATCTTTGGCCGTCAGTAACATTAGTCCAATTAAACCTAATCTAACAAACATTAAATTTTGTACTCGCATTACAATTTTGTGTTCCGACAACAATTAGTAACTATTTAAAGGAATGAAAGAATAGTTGCGGGGTCGCTTAGACCCGCGCTAGTTGGTGACGAGGGGCGACGTGGAGTCGTCGTAGAAGGAGTAGGGGCGCGGGATGTGCAGCGGCGCGGGCGCGGCGTCGGCGTCCGCGTGCTGCGAGTCGCGGTGCCGCCGCAGGTCCACCTTGCGCTGGAACGCCTTCTCGCACAGGCCGCACGAGAAGGGCTTGTAGCCCGTGTGCTTGCGCATGTGTGTGATCAGGTTGGAGCTCTGGCTGAACGCCTTTGAGCACACCACGCACTTGTGCGGCTTCTCACCTGCAACAAACAGCACCCTGTAGCGAGTGCAGAGCGGCGTGCTCTGCGAGGCACGGTTCACGCCGTGTATCAATGAACACGTGAATATTTAATGGCGCCGGGGGATGCGACGGCACGGCGACGTTAATCAGCGTGCCATCGCAGTACGCGACCTATAATTCCGCGGCCGCCTTCGATACTTCGATTTCGACTTTACGTAATTCATAATTTATAACTAGATATCGCGTCGACCAGTAATTAAAGCTTGTGTAAGTGGACCGATACTTGTCATATCATCGGCTGTTTATTTATTAAAATGCGGTTCCCGGTCTGATTTATTATGCGGTATCGCCTCGTAGGCCGGTATTTATTAACTTTAACGGTAATCGGCCGCCGGACTCGATAATCTCGGTGACTAAATGTCGCGGCGACAATATTCCCGATGGCTATTCGTGGCCGAAGATTGAAAAGATAAGAAAAGAAAAAAAATGGAAATGTCGTTTTATAGATAGTACAGGATCGAGGTGTGTTTTTGTGGCGCGGTGCACGTGAAGGCCTGCGAAGGCTGCGCGGCTAATTGCAGCCGAGCCGCATTTTGGAATATTGATGATGAGGCATTTATCGGGAGGACGAGTGCCATGTACGGTCGCTGTAAATCATTCGGAACGGCCCGGAGACGTGACGAGATGTCTCCGGCCGAGACAAATATGTCCGCCACATTTTTTAGCTACTATAATTCGTCTCGTTGAGCACTGGGAGCACTCAGACCGTTCAAAAACAATTCGATTTTTTCTCCCTTTCTGTCTATTATTTTAAGAAGCCTGCGGCAGCTTTAGCAGTAAATCTACGAGTAACTTATTTGAGCTTTGGATCGGTTCTGAGGAACTGGTATGCATGGGACTAATGAGCCGATCTGGCTTTTGTGTAGAGCTTTTTATGGTCGATTATTTTAACAAACAAATCCTTAATAAGTATGATTTAACCAGTCTGCTTGTGGAGTTTTTTGTGTCAGTAGGGCCTTGTTATTGCATTGTTTTTATTATGATATATCCAATTGCTAGGTGATGTATAAACAATTTACTAGTAATAAATAAGTACGGAGGAGTATTAAATATGCAAATTTTGGTAAGCTAGTAGGTAAGTACTGAGAGTGAGCATTCTTGGTAGTTGTTTTCAGAAATGATATCATAAGGAAAAGAGATTAAATATGCAGATAATAGTTCGATGAGAGCCCCGGGCGAGGCGGGAGGGCGCTGGCTCCTGTACTCGACACTACGCGTACTTTTTGCTCATTGGAAATTCATTTACGCGCCGAGGACCGGCCGCGATTTGCCGTCGAAAAGGTAATTGCACAGCATTTAAATGTTTAATTCTCAGACATCGTCTCCGATGTGTCGCCCGATTGCTTTTATTGGACGCTCGTACGTTTTCGATTTAATGAACTTGTCTCCCGGCGAAGTGTCCTATCCCTCGGTTATACGCCGCTAGTGGCCCTTAATGAGCCGAAGGATAAACTCGGTTAACGTCTTCAGCAGCTGTTTGCTGACATTCCGATTAAAGCGGCAATCTTTACCGTTCCCATGCCGTATCGCAGATATAAGGTTTGAGATGTTTTTCTTTTATTTTGCAGATGTTTAATGGATACCTAGAAAAGTAATTTAAATGCAAAATCTGCTTTAAGATACATGGTGTTTACTGTCGTGTCACTTGTTCGATATCATCGGTTTATGGAAAGATTCTGTTTGGAAGTTTCGATAGAAAATGATAGGGTGTGTTTAAGTTATCGTATTAAACGAGGGAGGGACACGTTGACACTTAAGGAAGTTTGTGAAACAGTTGTCATAATAATTCAAGTTTCACGCGAGCTGTTTTGAATTGTAAATAATTCCCTTCGTAACGTGTAGCCGTTACGTATCAAATTGCTGTACTCTTGTCGTGATTTATTTATAGGAAACTTTACGTAGTCTATTAAATAGCAGTTAGCCAGGATTTGGAATCCGATGAAATTGGAGTTTCGAACTGTTCTTATAGAAATTCCGGCATTGAGTTTCTAACACATGGAATTATTTTGATAACCACAGACCACAGTTTAGATAATATTATATGATTTATTTAATTTAAGTACTTATTACGATCAAGTGATATTTTATATGTGTATGTTATAATCTTAACGCATCAGGCGACAATCACAATATACTCGTAATTAATAAAATATAAAAACGCAAACAAACATTCATAAATATACAAGTAGTCAAAAAGATGTATGTAAACCTTTAGAAGTTTGATAATAACACATACCTGTATGTATGTAGGTATGTTTTTTCATATCCGACTTCTGATGGAACCGCTTCCCGCAGTACTGGCAGGGGTAGGGCCTGGTGTCGGAGTGGATGAGCAGGTGCGTGGACAGCGTGCTGGACCGCTTGAAGCACTTGCCGCACTGCTTGCACTGCGAACCAATGTTCAGAGTCAGACGGATAGATGGCGCTGAACAGGATGTCCAGGATTTCTTTTGAAAAAGAACAAAAAGTGGGTAGTTTTATATTGCTTGTAGAATATGTCAAGTATTTTTTTTAAATAAATATCCTTTGTTACCATACTAAAACTTTGTTGAGATGCAACAATATGCAGGAAATTTTTCTTTTTTTAAAGTTGTTGAATAATAGCTATAGGTAATGATGTACCCAGAATTATATTTTGTTTTTATGTTACCATAACCCTGTATAGTAGGTAGGTAAGGCTAGTTAGGCAGGTGAGAGCTGGCATAACAAGTTAAAAGTAAATAAAATAATTTTATTGTCATTGCTTGTAGAAGTGTGGTAAAGCCTGCAACAAATGCCTAGAGCTGCCATTAATATATAAAAATATTAAAAACTTGTTAAGGAGAGCTTTAAGAGGTTAAAAGCTTGTAAAATTAATTTATCGTCCCTCATGAAATGTTTTGTGTAAATGTAGTATAACGAGTGCTTAAAGACAAGTCTCTACTGGTCTTTAAGCACTCGTTATACTCATTTCTACTGAAATAGACTCTCTAGTCTATTTCAGTAGATACCTAACATAACATATTGTAACTAAAATAATTTTAAATATGTAGGAAACTATAGTTAATTTAGGAAACGGACGATAAGGAAATATCATATTATTATATTATGTTATTCCTTATTCCTTACTTTCGTTTTCCTTTTTATCCGCCGTATGTATTTGATCGAAAAGTAGCGTTCACAGCTTCATTATTTACTTTAGGAATGTGGTTCCAAACTACAAAGTACATGTTCAAATGTATCCTAACCTATATAATATGCCCTTAAGTTTTGTGTGTTTTCATTAATTATGTTTTTTTTATTGTTTGTTGTTGTTTTGATAGTGTTATCTATCTAACTATGTCCTTATACTTATTTGCCTTTTAATACAAATTAAACGTGCCTAGGTTGACTTGCAATACCCGACCTTATACCATAGTATGGTGCCTGTATTGCGCCGTGTCCTGGAACCTGCCGGTATAATTAGAAGCGGAATTTCTGTCACTGTCCATCACCTTCTGCCGCTGACAACCACTAATAAACTCCAATAAACTAATAACAGGCCGCTATATTACCTTATTACCCCTTTCCACACTTTTCTTTGATTTCCACATCTTTTATTTCATTGCCCAGTAATTATATCCTCGGCCGGACATTTTTTCATATAAATTTGTAATAGGAAAGGGTCGATGAAATTAATTCCATAAACGATTTGTGAATGCATTTTGTTGACATACGGACTTCGATACTTCAGTGTTTATTTATCTATTTATTTAAGTTTATTGCAGACCACTGCATACTTCCCTATCTATTATCTATATTAATGCACATACTTAAAAGTTTATTTTTATTTATTTTGTTAATTAATAATACTTGAGTAATTATTCCATCCACAGATATCTAAATAAACTTATTTAGATTTCTGTGATTCCATCTATGACGAGCACAGTGACAAGGATGTTCAAAGAATACTATGAGGATGTTACCATATTTTATTTGTTTTTAAAAGTTGTAGATGTGGCAGTGACATACTCGTAGACATTACATATTCCGCCTTTATGAAGTTTGTAGGTCGAAATAGCAACCAGGAAAACACGCGTGTTACATTAGTTAAATTCGTTAGTAATATTTGTACTTAGCAAACACACGGATGCCAAGGAGAGACAAAAGATTTCCTACTAAATAAGTGTGGTCGGTACATGTCACAATGATTCTTGTAGATTTATTTGATCAGATGCTTTAGGAATGCAGTAGTCCGGTTTGAAAGAGGTATACTTTACTTAAACGAAACACAGATTAACGGCATTAGTCACGGCCTGTTTAATGTACGCTGTGTTTCACAACTCTGGAGGATGTCTAATATGTTTTTGACTTAGAAAAACTGTTTTCGTAATTTTCGATATTTAGCCTCTAAAGTTTGGACACTTGTGTGTACCTATGTAACTTTATGTAGAAAACCATTATTAAACCGTTTATAATATCAACATTTACACATTACATTTATAATATCAAATTACCTAAACCAAGAAAGAATACAGAAAAAACTTTCAGAAGACTTGAAAAAATACTCTTTACACCACAGAACAACGATCGGGCCACATCGCCCCCGCGCGCGCCCCCCAATAGAAGCGAAATGACTAATAATACGTGGTTCTCGTTTGGACCAGTAAACATGCCAACCCAACCTACGACAGCGCTTGTCAGTCTGTTGTCAAACATAGTCCGAGCGAGAGAGAGTTTTCGGTCGTTTTACTCGGTTTTACAGCATGATAAACTATTAAATATGTCCTGGTGTCAAGTTAAAAATTGTAAGAACAAGTTCCAGTGTTACCGGCGTGAAATACCATCGGTAAGTAGTAAAATTTCGTAATTTTAATAAATAAAACTTTTGACATTTTGAATGGCATTAACACATTCGTTGTCTTGACGACGCTACTTCTCGATAGCAAAGTGATGTGTAAATGGAACCTAGCAAATTATCGATAATCGATATAATGTATATGATGTTTCTGGATTTGTATGGAAATGTTTCTGGATTACGGTTTTTATTTAACACATACCTACTTAATTTACAGATTTCCAAAAAATCCAGTGTTAAAAAATAAATGGATATTGGCGACCGGTAGATACAACTGGTTTCCTCATAAAAATGCCAGAATATGCTCCAGTCATTTTGAAGATGATTTGATAATTAAATAAAATAGATAAAAATAAATTTGCTATAGAGATAGTTTCAGTCCCCGGTAAGGACAAAGGATAGTTTTTATCCCACGGGATAAAAAAGTTTTTACAACGGATAACACCGCGGGCCATAGCTAGTTAACTATAATTTGTACTTAAATAATATAGTTATACTAAAGACATATATTTCTATCTTCGAAGTAAATGTGTAAATAATCGATAAAAAATATCGACATTGCACAGCCGATGAAGTTGAAGCGTACTGTGTACATGAACATCTCGTGCGTCGTAGTGTGCGTGCCGAAAGTGTGTTAGTTTTAGTAAATGGTGACACCTGTTTTGTATCGAATAAAGAAAGAATTCGCCTCTAGTCACAGGGCGACAAGCATGGACTTCAAAGCTCTGTGCTTTACACCTTTACGATTGCAATATGTAACTTATTTGAATAAATAAAGCACCGCCACCTCCGGTGTGCGGCGCCGCCGTAACTATCGAAACCGCAAGCCGTTACTTACACTCGTTACTCATTTTATTCAGTATCATATAAATAAAGAAACTGATTATTAATAAATAAAGCGCGCGTTGTATCGTGTGCGGCCATTACTCGGTCGGTTAGTCGTTAAGTATGCGGTATGATAATCCACAAATCCGCGGCCGCGCGCTGTGACAGTTGTCGGAGCAGCTGCCTCCAAGTCGCGCTTCACAAAAACCGCTACTTTTTTGATCGCCTTTTTATAAGCTCCGATGCACTCTCTTATAAACAACACAGGTGCTGGGGTATGACCGTCCACATATGGTTATCGGTTTGTCCCGCGTAGGGAGGTGATTTTTTACGATACCGCGCCACTCCAAATAAAAAAGCTCGATTGTAATTTTTTACGGAGTGATAGCTATTATGTTTTACTGCCCCCGTATATTTTTTATAGGATTTATTGAAGAACCGGGCTAAGGTGAACGTTAATTTCTCATAGATTTTATGGAGTGGATATGCAGAGCGATAATTTTAAGTTCATTCATGTAGTCGGCCGTATTTATTTACTGGACCGGTGTGAGACGCGCGAGCTTTCGAGCATTGTGCTAAAGTAGAGTCGAACTAAGTGGCGCGTGAGTGTCGCGTGGCGGCCACGCGCTCGCTCGCGCCGAGCGAGCGCATTATTACACATAGCTTAGCATATATGTACATACGGTATGTACATACATATATGCATATACGTACAGTTTTTTATGTATGATGAAATACACATCGCGATACCTAATTAAACAACATTTAATAAGGTAGGTAATCGTTGTGTACTTAGGTGTAAACTCTCATTAATCACTAAGTAATAATAACAAAGTGTGCACCTACCTAATTCGAATCCACTTTCATCCATTTCTTTTTTTTGCTTTAATAATGCCAGAATGGAAAGGGCTATACCTACTATCGACCGAACGTCGAGTTAATTTAAAGATAAGTGTGGAAAACGACTAGCGACAACATTTTTATCGCCGTATGACATAGTGTAATTATCCGTCCAATTATAAACAACCGCGCTGTGATATTAAAAGATGGAATTTTGATTAAAACCGATGGGGATTTTATAACGGCGGGCGTAGAAAAAGGAAAGGCACAAAAATGGCGAGAAGACGCGTCGAGATGGTCCGAGGTCCGTGCGAACCGATCCGGCCCGACGCCGCCGGTACTTATTAAGACGGGGGCAGTTTTTGCTATTTGATTTGTTAAAGAGACTAAAACGCATACTGGTTTGCTATTTTAAAGCATTTTGAACGGAAACTGTACAGTTATAGTGGACTCGTCTGAGGACGTCGCTATCGGGCTGTGGGCTGATTGCGATTATAAACTCGATAGTCGCAGTTAAATAGGAATGAGGTAAGTACCTGGAATGATTTCTCGTGCCTGTTCTCATTCTTGATGAGCATTGAGAAGTTGATGTCTGGGTGCGGGGCGGGATGCGCGGGGGCGGAGGGGCAGCGGCGCGCCGGGCTCGGGCTGCGCCCCTGCTCGGGGCTGCTGCGGCACCGCTTCACCAGCTCCAGCGGCGCCTCCTCGCGCGCCTCCCACTTCAGCACGGGGGACTCCACTTCCTTCTCTAGCTCGCACGCGCTGCCAGGAGACCAGATCTGGCGATTCTTTGTTGACAGGTTCAAGGGGAGCTCCTCTTCATCATCTGAAAGCAATCGATCTCTTGTAAATGTTTTTTATTGCATTAAGTACCTACTGAAAGCAACTCTATGACATTGCGATGCACATGCATATTACATACATAACAATGGGGAGTTGTTTCAACAAGTGATATATCAAACAAAAAACATAATGTCGACATTTTCTCTCGAGTGTTCTTCACGCTTTTATATCGGTAAATTTAAAGTCGGACGAGTCAAATCGGTCGTCTGTAAAATGACTTATGAAATCTGTACAGGTGCGACTTTGTTTGCCGACGGTTACGTCAATGTTTACTTGGAAATATACATTTAGTTCCCTACGATGCATGCAACGCCTTGCAATAGCGACAAGCGACGGGGATGACCGACAAATTAAACAGCGTTAGACAAAAATACTTTGAACAAATTTTAAATAAACATTACAAAACACCTAACCCGTTTAAAAATGTAAAAACTTTCCTTAAACCGATAAAATGCAAATAAAATTCGTTTAAAATCAAGTACTCAAGGAGTTTCGGAAGCATGACTGTCGTTATCTATGAGGTTGAGTCGTAACCGGTACGAGCGCGGATAACAAACAAGCAATTAGAATACTTGAAGAGTTTGAAGCGTCGACATGAAGCCGCGCGCCGCGCCGGGGCGGTGCAGTGTTCCAGGTACATACTCGTATGTCGGTATTGTACCGCTTTTCCTTGGGACGAAGGAAACTCGCGCGGTGCCACTCTGCTCGCGAGGTAAACGACATGTAAACGGCGGCGACGTATCAGCGCGCCGAGTTATTAATCGGTGCCTTACACTGATAGCTATTCTAATGAGCGCGTTCAGGAGAAACGATGGAACGAGGCCGAGGCGACACCACGACGTTTGTAATGTCGCAAACGTATTACCATTTTGTACATTCTTGAAATTCGTTAGCAATTAGCGATAAGGTCGCATTTGAATATTCAATTTTATTGTTGGTTTATTTTGCAAGAGGTTTTATTTATTTCAGTGGTTGTTTTCTTGTTTTTTTATGGCGATATGCAAGTATTACGTCTGTAGAATATATTTACCGTCTCTGGGCGGAGTATGTCGCGAGTGGTCCTGCGGCCGCGGGAAGGGGGGCGAAGCCCGGGGCATCAGCAGGGGCCATACTCCTGCTCCGCTGTACAGCGCGCCGAGACCACTGCAGTACATCAGGGCTCCCAGCTCTGGGGAACAAATATTTATTAAGTCGGGTGTTGGAAATTTTTGGATGTTTACCAAAAGCTTTACTTTGTTCCGATGATGCTTCTATTGTTCTACAAAGCCATAAATTGGTTGAATGACAAGAGCTCCAAAAGATTTGCTTACAACGTATTGACGTGAGAAGCTTTTTCATTTGGTTTTAATGAAAAATTTGCATTTTTTTTTATCAGTTTTTTTTTAATCATGCTAACTAAACTGCTGCGGTTGTCTTGATCCCTTTTTTTACAATTTTGATTTATTTTTGAACCACATGTCTTTCAATGTGAAACATTCTCAGTGGATAAAGATAGTTTCGCATCAACAACCCGTCCTCTAAATCCGATTTACTCCGATTTGCAACGTACCTGTAGCTCGAGCATACTGCTTGAGCGCCCCAGCGATCTCCACGTCCCCCAGCTGCAGGAGGTCCAGGCGGTGGTAGGGCAGGGGGTCGGGAGAGCGCGGGGAGGGTGGGGAGAGGCTCCGCTCGGGGGAGGGGTAGCGGTGCGCGGGCGGCGGGGACGCGGCCGGGAACTGCTCCGCCAGCCGGGACAGCAGCACGTGGCGGGACATGCTGGAACAAGAAGCTGCTTAGTCTAAATATAAGAAAGAGAGAAAGAAATATTTATTAAAATCATAAATATTACAAAACAAATAAATAATTATTATCATCATGTAACACTATGATTTCTTGTCATAATTGTTTTTACATACATTCTTATAAAAATATTTAGGTAAGATTGTATCATATTATATCATATATATAAAACTAAGGTGACTGACTGACTGATATAGTGATCTATCAACGCATAGACCAAACCACTGGACGGATTGGGCTCTGAAATTTGGAATGAAGGTAGATGTTATGATGTAGGCATCCGCTAAGAAAGGATTTTTGGAAATGCCACTTTTAATGGAGTGAAATTGGGGATGCAAGTTTTACTTCTTAATGTGAGAATTAAGCATTATACATACATAATTGAAGCCGCGAGCACCCACTAGTATATCTATAAGGTTTCTGGGACACTACAACAAAATATTATGTATGTTTTAATGGATATGAAGGTTGGAACTATAGATTTATTAACTTTTTCAAGATCCACACAGTTAAAAAATTTATAATGTTTTGATTCATTGCCCCATGACGATGTATGGAGAAAGCGTTTTTTCGATATTTAACGAAACTCGTCGAACAAATATAGCTATACATCGTTTTTATTAACCCTGTAAAATATGATTTAATAACAAAATCAATTGTTTACGTTTGTTAACTTTCATATCCGCCAAAATCCCAGATTTTGTCTAAGAAATATTGAATTTACGAATGTTAAATCAGTCAAACATTATTCGTCGCAGTCGTTTTAACATGAAAAATATTCTCGTAGGCTAATTTTCTTGCAAGCGTGTGTTCTTTTCGTTTAGATTTGTCTTCAAAAGTAAATATAATTTAATGAAATTTCTCCAACTCTTATCAACTTAATATGAGAGCTATCTTTAGTCTATGATCAAAACTAAGAATCATAGAATTAAAACAAGTAAAGTCTTCAATTAACTTAAATAACTTGGTATAAAACGAATCGTTACTCGTAACTGTAATAATACACTTTCTGCAAATACGTCTACAAAATCCTAGAATTAATGCACCGTATACCTACATCCCTACATAATTGTCGTTTTACACCGGAAAAGCTGAATAACTTTAAAAAATAATTATTTATTATTTATAAAGGAATAAGGTTAAGTAAGTACTAATAAACACTTTCGTTTCGGACCTTATCAAGATGCCGAGCTAAGTGTTGTCGCGGTGATCAGGGAAGTGACAATATCACGGTAGTGTCACGTGACCGTTGTCATTAGCGGCCCAGCGAGCTGAGTAACACTCGCCCGATTATTCCTGCCGCTTGTTTGTTGACAGCGAATCGTATTAAAAGCTCAATCAAGCAAATGAAGAATCAGAATAATGGACGCGGCGCCCGCTGCGTACGCGCATTAATAATGCACGTGAGGACTGAAACAATCTTCATTAGACTGCACGTAACATATAATACTGTAATAACGCGCGCCTGTGTGCGTTCAATCCAATATGCGTTCGATGGACGACATTCCATTAGGGATTAAACTCGACAAGTAGGTGAGCCGACCATTGTCTCTGTAAATTATAAATAATGATGGCCCGCAATGATTTGCTGAAATTCCTAATTACAATAATGCATGGCTAGGCACGGGCCGACTAATAACGCGATAGGGATCTAACTCGTGTTATTCGTTTCATTTTCTTGTCTTACAAATGCGAGCAATTGATTGTAGCTATTACTGTTAATTGACCGCGGCTGCGAGGGTTTGTATGTCGCAATTTCTTGTTTCAATAAAGCAGGTCTTTATTAGATAGTTGAGTGGTAATTACCTACCGCGGCGCTGTCGCTGTGCTTTTTCTTGCCCATTGCTGCTCTATGGGAATTCTAACAAGTGTCTAGAAAATCAATCAGCGTTGGAATTATTGTATCGCGATCCATAACACGTTCTATTTATGATGCGGTGGACTCATTTCACATGATGTGCCTATAATGCGGTGGTGGAAGCTTCCACGAGTTAATAAGTTTTTACATCGAAAGTGAAGCTACAGTTTTTAAATTCAATTCATTAATTGATTCATAATTTTTTGACTCTTCATTAAAGTTTCATTTAATTCATAACTTATTCATAATCTAAAAAAGCTCCTATTACACAACATATAATTAAACAAGTGCACAATGCTTTGGTTTCTATATTTATAGAAATTAAGTCGGACAAACAAGTAAATAACAGTTGAAAACTTAATTACAAAAACTTATTAAATTATTTCGTTCATCTTTAGAGAGCTAAAATAAAACCAAATATCAAATCACAGACGAAGCAACATTTCTTGCATAAAAACAAGCCTACACAAGTCTGCATTTTTGCAGTAATGTATGTTCAAGTGTTCTTTAATTGGCTGCATGAATAGCGGTACAAGAGCTCTTTACAGGTAGGTACTTGATGAAATTCATGAGTATAGTGAAACACGTGTACAAATTTGACTTCATCTTATTTACTTATTGCTGCTGCAAGATGGGAAATATGCATGCATGTATGTGAGACCCTGTGGTATGGGTATAGCGATTGTATTGAGTCAAGATTTACGTAGTCAAAACTTTATAAAGCTTTGAGCATGGAGGGTATAAAAAAACTAACAAGTTTTTTAAAGACTACTAATAAAAGTATAATTTATATACTTTTTTAAAGAAAACTATGGCCAAGTGCAAACCCGTTCAAGTTAAAAAAAAAGGAATGACTATGGCGTTAAATATTAAAAGTCTAAATTCAGTAAACCTACCTATACATAAACAAATTTAAGCAAAAATGAAAATAACCTCAATAAAATACTTGTAAAACGACTGGCTTAGTAAAAGATTTAATAAAAATATTTTTTTCTTTTTAATTAACATTATTTTATAGTCAGACAGACGTTTTATTATATTTAAATTAATTGAATAATAATATTTTGAACAATAAACAAAATCACCGAGAATAAGAAAGAATACGATTTAAAAAGTTCACACACTGCAGTTATGATTAGACGATTCACGAATCCCGTCAACTATCTTCCTATTTATTAAAAAAAAAGTGTGAATTAATAATATATTTTGGTTGTTTCCAACTCAGATATAAAACTTTGCTTAAAATCAGTGCTGAATAAATATAAATACAGCAGCGTGTAACATCTGTGTTTAATATTTGTGATTATAATTAGCTGGTTTTATTCAAATGCCGGCGAAAATTATTCAACATATTCTTACAAATTGTTCTTTTGTACCAGATACTGAATAATACAAATTTAAAATGTAACATCAAAACGTGTGAATTAATAATTTATATAAAGATTTTTTGTATACATCCAGAACGTTAGAAATAAATATAAATAGATGTATATGTAAGGCGGCTCACCTTGGGCGGGGGTCTACGGCGCTACGAAGTAGATCACACACTGCTACGGTAGTGCACAGATCAGTCGGCGGCGTCAGATTTCACAGCGTCCGAGCATTGTTTGTACGAGATTGAGTCGCAAGCGCTACTCGTGCGGGCGCGCGTGTCAAAGGCTTTGCGGGAGCGAAAGCACCGGAGCGCGCGATGCGTCTCGGCTGGCGCCTGGCACCTGACTGAAGGAGGCTCGCGCGCCCCGACCTACCCAACTACTCGACTACTCGCACTATAACGTTCTTTTTTCAAAACTCTGCCACAAAAAAGAGGTCGGGAGGCTGCCCTGTAAAGACATGATTTGATGAAACGGCTGCAGACAGGTGGCTCGCGTCGCATCTTCGCATGCACCGACTAATTGTTGGTTGCGCTTACGTCGTCGGCGCAGAGGACGTACTGAAAAATGACTTTTAAGTATTAATGCTCTTAAATAAGCGGTTGCGGCCAGTGTGACATTAAAACCCTCGCATTATTATGTATCGCAAAAGTTAGCTGCGGCTAGACCGGTTCGTTAGGATTAAGGCTCGGTGGCCTCTGTGGTAATTTCTGTGGTTATTTTCGTAAAAGATTTGAGTATTTGGTGAGCGGGAGATGTGAGTTGCGGCGAGCTTAGATTTGTTTGATCGCGCCCCGCCCCGGCGCGCTATTGGTCGCCATCCGCCGAGGGGCGGGGCGTTGCTTAGATACTGACTTAGAAGCCTTTTCATGAAATTAAACCAATCTCTATATTTATGTTTACTTAGAGAAAGCAAGCTCGGAAACCGTATAACGTTTCGTAACTTATCCTGATTTGTACTTTGAATAGTACCTACAAGTACATACATATATGTATATGATATCTAAGTTGGTAACGATTTAGTTATACTAGTTTTAAAAACTTTAAATTGCAGCATACACATTCTTAATACTTTATTTACTATTCATTACAAAAATAAGCAACATTCGCATAAAGGTTGACTTTATTTTGAAGCCACCGTATTGTTTTTTGTTCTAATATCATTCAATCATTTTCGACTCTCAACTTAAAAGTTTTTTAATTTTTTGTACTAAAATGATGTAAATTAATGATTATATACGTAATAACTTCATATCAATTTTTTAATGTTCTAATATCTTTGATTTCGTAACAAACTCAGCGGCTTACCGATTAATCAATTGTAATAACAATCTCAGGAAATTCAATTAAGCGACTAATCTGGTCCGATGAGTGCGTGTTGCGTTACACAGCCCTCGTAGGGCTTCGAGGGAGGTGCTTCGCCCTCTTGTGGACGGAACTCGGGCTCTTCAATACAATACACGTTGGTATATAATACAAAATACACATGTATTTTACACAAATCAAAGTATCTACGGATCTACTATAATATAGACAAGGTACAGAACGACTTATGTACCATAGCATTATGTAGAAGCAAAATTTAATTGTTCAACGGAGCAACGGATCAAAGTGATTTTTGTTATGGTGGTAGTAGATATTGGGCCAGAGTGACATAGGCTAGGTTTGATCCCACAAAAACGTGGGTTCATCAGCGTAAATCCATTAGAAATAAACAAATAATTTTACAAATCTAGGGTCCAAAGTGTTGCCAAGAAAGGGTGGGTAGTAAAAAGAAGATATAATAAGTAAGCGGATAGATCTTCTGATTCTAGACAAAAAATCTATTTATAACATATAGGTAATTTATCGAGAAATTTTGTGACGAAAATTTATTCCCAAAGACTTGATATGAAATCGTTGTCGTTGTTATTATTATTTACAAAATTTTTCGTAACCGGTCTCAACAGTTTTATAAAACTAGGTATATTTATTTTGGTTTGGTTAGTGCTATCTATACATACATAATATAATAAATCTGTAAGCGGTTTGTGTCTGTACATTGAAGATAATGGAAAAAAATATAATAAATTTATAAAATATATATAGGTATATTGAGGGGTCTTTATTGATGTAATAGAACACAAAAACCATGTTTCAAAAATAAATTTCTGTTTGTCTGTTTGTCTGTCGGTATGTTTGTTCGTTATAGACTCGAAAACGGCTGAATCGATTTGTCTATTGTTTTCACAAACATGTTGGTGCATTTTCAGCTTAAAATTTAGTGTTTGTTTCATTTCAATCGGTTCGTAAATAAAAAAGTTATGATAATTTTAAACCTTTTTATCTCAGAATAATGCGAGCGAAGCCGCGGGCGTCCACTAGTCTATAATATATACCAAATGCAAATTATGCGAGTTATGTAAATTTGTGTCATCTACCTGTAGTCTACCTAAATGTTCGGAAAATAGTGTTAACTATTCATTGCTTTTACTACATACTTACCTAATCTGCACTCGTAACGAAACCGGTTAATTTTTATGAGTGTGATTGTGTAGTGTATGTTCTGTGTCTGACACAACTTGGATTTGAATGAAATTGATGTTTAGATAGACCTATTTATTAATCGTATTACGCTCCCTTTTAACCAAAGATACGGGTAACATAAGAAAAATAATACAGTTTGCCAGGCTTTGACTCGCACATCAGCAATCACAGCCACTGCTAATAAAAATAGATAATAAAATGTAAACTATGAAAATGTTAATTCTTAAATACTTTTTTATTGTTAGTAACATCTGATATACATAAGCAATCATAGTTCAAAATCCACGTAAGGCAGATTTAAGTGGGCTCATCCGACTTTCATATGATTAGAGAAGGGGTTAGAGCGTATATGAAGAGGGCTGTAAAAATAACGGGTAGCGCGTGGCGGCGCGGGCGCAGGCTCGCGCGCGGGCGCCGGGGGGGGGGGAAGGGGGGAGACTCGCGTCACGGCCCGTTAGCACGGCGCGTGCACATGTCGCGGCGGCACGCGTCCCACCAGCTTTTTATAACTCCTTTTTCTGTTACCGTTTCGTTTTTGTTTTCTTTCTTTGTTCGAAACACAAAACGACGGACTTTCGGGCGCTTCGTTTCCGATTCCGAAAATGATTCATCAACTCGTAGTATCTGCAGTAGTACTTATACGGCAGCTTTATGCGGCCGGATAATAACACGATGTCCTCCATATAAAAGCACCGCTTACTCGATCCGGCGAATCTAAATAGTAGACTGTTTGAGCACGGTTCATGAGTAATCACGATAATAACCATGCAAATCTTTAACCACGTCCATAAAGTATGCGAGTACGCGGTTGATAGATAAGTAAATCAAAATAAAACAGTGTGTTGGGTTCAGGTGGTCGGGAACCGGTACCAGCGGCTGTAGCGGCCTGCGCCATTCCTCGCAGTCAACTTTTATTAATTGGGCAGATGAGAGCCCCGGCTTCCATGATGAATGCTTATCCCTTATAAGGACAACAGTTCGCGAAACCTTTTATAGATTCTCAATTAAAAGTGTCTATTATAGTTAATAGCGCGATTGGACTTTGTAGTTTATAGAAACGAGAATATTTGCTTTAAGTGGGGATAAAAACAGGTAATATAACGGAAGGACGATTAAGTAGAATAAAATATAGCGTGGGGGTGCGGGCGGCAGGTGCTAGCGCGTAGGGATGGGACATCACGTCTTCACGGCGTCTCTGCGGTCGGGATCGGTTTTAGACCTATCTTCCTTAGAACAATATTGAATCAGTTTACCTACACATATTAGTATTATTACTAATTAAACTAAGCAATTCATACAATGTTATGCCATTAGTACCTATAATGCAAAAATAAACAAATTTCATTTCATTTCATTTCATTTCATTTCAATTCTGATTTTAGACACAACATATCTATTCTCATACATATTTCCTAAGAGCTTGTTTATTTTATTATTCTCTTTAATCCAATATGTGGCCAAATCGTTACAAATGTCATTAAAAACAGTTTTCTTACAACGCAACAAAACATTCGATAAGAAACTATCGATACTTCTGCACCCAGCGCATCACTAGTCGCCCCAGTCTTGGAGGACAAGATTCCCGCGGCATGTGCGCCCTTAACGGATTTATTGGAGACCGCGCGTGCCTTCAAACAGACCAACTGTTCTACCCACAGTTACTTTCACAATGCAAAAAAGTCTAAAAAACCTCTAAAAAGAAAGCTAACAGTCGTGATATGGGTAAAAAAGTTTGATTCATAAAGAGGGTTGGGTGGATTTGAAACTACTTATAAGTTACTGTTTATCATTCAATATAGGCTGGCTTAATGCACTATACAATTGCGGCTTAACATGAAGTTCAGTGCAAACTAGTATTGATGCTCAATTAAACATTATTTTATGTGGTGATATTTTGCGGTTTTAGTATTAAAATCGTGCAAAAAATCTTACCACAAGTTTTATAAAATCTTAAATACGTACTTACATCACGCTTTACTTTGAAAAATAACACTCTTCTTATTTATTTACTAAATTAAAACGGTAACAACCAATTACATTAATACATCTTGTAGGGATCATAAGGATTTCCCATTGATAAAGTCATAACATTAGAGGACTGGTTTAATCCCCTATTATGTGGATCATAAGTCCACATATTGTCTGCATACTCTCCGCATTACCAGTAGGCTTTCAGTGCGCGCGAGTCATATGGCGCGTATGGCATCAGAAACCGTAAAAGCTTTGCGCGTGCGCACTGCACAAAGGTGCGCATTGTGTGCAAGACGCGCGTATTTCCGCTCATTACAGAGGAAAGCCTCATGCGGTCTCCGCGGCCCACCAGCCCACATGCTCCCGCCAGCTCGACGCTGCGGTCTGCATTACTGCCGCTGTAATTGTGTAATGACTACGCACGCTCTCCGCAAACATTTTATAATTTTTATTAATATCGTTATAATTTCTACATTGAAGGCAGTTTGCGAAGGTTTGCGGTGGCCGAGAGTTGTATGCGCGCTTTCTTGCTCCGCTTTGTGCGCCGAACAAAGTACTTGACTTTTGATTATTGGAAGCTATCAAAGGCAGTACAGGCATGCGTACGTGTGCTCTTTGACAATTTAATAGCATATGCGCGAGCACCTGCCCTTGCAAAAAGTAGGCGCGCGCTCGAGGCAACGAAGCGCGGAATTCGTCGCCGCGTCCTCCTCCTAGCCTATCTTATACGCTATTTATTGGTAATTGATTGAAAAGGTGCATTAAGACCTTCGTATTACGTTTTTATAAGTTTTTCCGTACATGGATTTGTGTATTTGTGGCATCGGCTGCATAATGTGTGTATTTATCCCTCAAATGTCCTATTTACATACTCCAGGCACCCTACTTAGTAACCTTATTAAAGAGCAGTATAATTAGATTTTATTTTTGCATCTAAAAGTATACTGAAAAGTCTCGGATATCTCTATGGTTGTTTTATGAATAAAGGTATAACGAAGTAACGTGTCGGAGACAAGTAAATGATTTAAAAAGCCTAGTATTATCTTAAAGATTTAATAATTAAAATTTAACTCTTATTCAATCAATATAAAAATCGGGCCGTCAAAATCTCATAAATATTTTATAAATTAAATATCATGATGCTATTTTGACTTTTTGTCGGGAGATGGTCCGACGCGGGCTTTGGTTCATACTTGGGCGAGTGAAGATGTCTGTACGCAGAATACTTGGCAGTTATGGAACAAGCAAGATACCTTTGAAAGCCAACGAAGGCAGCACTTGCAGGCAGAACTGGCCTTATTCTTGTCGGAAATATTTGGTTCTTACCTTGCCTGTAGTTTGGTAAAGTAGCGAGTTAACCTGTGGCCCGCGGCGTGGTCTGCGGTCGCAGCGCATGTAGTTCTTAATGAGTGTTTTAACTACTGTTGGTAAATCATGGTTTACGTCCTTCGACTCAGATGCGCGCCGCCGGCTCCCGTCAGCTGCGCAATCATACCGTAATTGTTTAATGTATGGAGCCTATGGGTATTATATTTGCCCTTGTACCTACACATGTGTACTTCGCTAGTTGTAGAAATAAATGTTTTAAAAATTCTTTGAATTATTTTAGATTTTGTCAAAGATCTGACATTAAATTTAGTTTCAATAGTATATTAATATACATTTCAATTTCTTAACTAAATATAGTGCATAAAATAGCTATGCACAACAACTTCATTAATTACTAAGATATGAATCTCGAACCGTTAAAAATATCTGGATACTCAATGTTTAGCGATATTATGATTGAGACATCAAATGGACTCGATTAAATGCATTTGTTGCATGACAAGAATCGAACATAAAACATAAATTCAAGCTGAAGCATAGCCCCAAGACAATCGAAATAAACAGCCCACCGCTGTCACAGGCGGCAATACGAAATTCGGCTACAAAAAATTGGGTTATCGCAATTAACCAGCAAAGGTGCCGCGATTTTGCTGGCGGATAATGAATGAGCAATCACGCTCCTTTGATAAGTGACCAACGCGAACAAATAAAGAACGACTCTGGTTTATAGTGCAATTTCCCCTCTAGGCCCTGAGGCGTAGGAGCTGCGGGAGGGGCGGGAGGTCATTTTGCGTTGGGCTATGATGGTCAGTGAGAAACGGCGACCAGTTTACTTGTGCCTGTGAATCGAGGCAGGTTTCCCGTTGCGGGAGTGTTGGTGGGAGTAGCGTGCGTTTATCGCAGGTCTGGTTGCAGTGGTCGGTGCAGCAGCGGGGAGCAGCAGGCAGGTGGCGCGAAGGCCGCCGGGACCGGGAGCGCGTCGCCTCCAGTTAATTGATTCCAATCTGAGAAGCCTCGCCGATAATTCACTCGTAAGTACGATTCCACTCACGCTGTTTTGTAATTAAGTATGACTAACGGTGTTTTATGTTCTAAGAATACAAATGCTTGTATGACGTTCGTTTTCAAATCTAGAAATAAATATAAGATACAAATCAATGCTTTCTTTACTCTACCTATCTCCAAATAAGCAAATAGTATCTATTTAAGAATAATAGCGAATATAATTATTTTGATTTTCTCTCCGTCATATCGAATCAACTGAAAAGGGAATGATTCTGATACCTCGTTGCCGTCTTATGCTACTTTTAATTTTATTTTTAATGTTACCTGTGTATGTACATATGCATACCATACATTAGCAAAATATGCATAGATACAATGAAGGCAATTTAAAACGAGTCTTCTATCGTGTGTTAATTAGAACTGGCAATTTTATAGCATCGTGTACACATGATATCAACCTGTCAGCCACTTGCATTAGGACCTAAGACGCGTTAGTGGTTTTCACTCAGACTTTCAGCTGTTCATTAAAACGATGTCATAGGCACTTTAAACGCTAAAATAAAACACTCGCAGGCTCGATTAAAATCAAACACAAAAAATGCTAATCAGGGGGCGAGTGCGTTAAAAGTAGCCGTTTCCATATATGTAATGCAGACGTTCCTACTGAGCTAGTGCGTGCTTGTCATGATAATATTAATGTGTGAAATGTGTGCGAAAGTAAACCTTATTAGTATAGCAGGAAGAGTGGTGCCTGTTTTGACGTTTGATAGCTTCAAGGTAAGATTATGAAGCACGCGCCTAATAATTACTAGTAAAGGTCGCGAGCGCACATTGTCGTACAGTTGTGAAGCTTGCTACATAATTTCAAGCATTTGTCAGATAGATATATGTACATCTTACTACTTTGTCAAAGAAAAAATATGTATCTTTGAGAACACAGACATTCGGCCGTCACATCTCCCTTGTAAAATCAAATTCTTTTTTGGTAAATATCAAATGTGAACATGTATGTAAATAAGTAACATGTTTTTGTCAAATAGACAATTTGTAAAAAAGTAATCCAGATTACGCCCTGAGAAAATGGATGGAATAAATTTATATTTTAATTCGTTGCCTTGATCGTTAATTATTAAATTACTTAATGTGACAAAGTAAATCATTAGAAATACAAGCAGCTGTAGCAGAGGCAGTACTAAGCTTCACATTACGAGCCTGCAGGCTTGCAACATACCTACCAGCTAGATAATGCTATAAACGTTAGGACAAGTCCCATACATATTCATGAAAATGTGGTACAAATAAGGTACTTCCATAATTATTGATTACACATTACAGTACATTTTATCTGCATTGATAATACTTAAATTAGATCCTCTATAACTACTACATCAGATATGACCACTTATACTTTAATCCTGATGTATAATACACTCGTAAAAGTACTTCATGATAATTGATAGCACAATATCTGACAGAATGTTGAATTGATAGTACTTACTTGTTTAATAAGCTTGAATGTTAAAGTAAATATTTTAAACATAATGTAACGAAAATATCATATTAATGAGATATACACGTAGCGCTAATTACTGTTTTAATGCTAATAATATTATGTTTAATAGTATATTGGAATAATTATGTTCTTGGATATAACGTCTTAGTGGCGCACTAATGCATCATTGATCGTATCCATTGTTTTAATAGTGATTGAATTGAAGTTATCAGACATTCTTGTACTAACCGGTCTATAATTTTTAATCAAGTACGAATTAATCTACATAATTAAGTTTGTGATCCTCCTCTCACGCGGCGTATTCTTCATTTCTGAGGGTCTGACTTACCTTTAAAATAAATTTGTTCAAGGAGTTCTATTCTACAAACGTTTCATCATAGGGTACATATGTACGTACATGTACTCTTTATAAGTAGTGTTTATACTTATAAACTTATTATTGTACTTGTATTTACGAAAAAAAAAGTATATATGTTACCCATGATACAAGCGTAAGCTTAGTGTGATGGCGCTGATAATGTCCTGAATTATTTATGTATTTATATAATTTCGTCAATTTAGGTACCGACACTAAACTTGCTAGTTCGATGTTGATTGCTGCAACTCCCCGCTTGTTAAGTGAAGTCGTCTGCAGATATTAAAACAAGGCAAATGTCGTAAATGCGTTTTACGATACTATTAAATACGTGCGCTCACAGATATCATGTGAAACCAAAGCTAAGTTGTGCTGAAGTAGTTATGGATGCCTTAATGCCCAGGGGACGCGCAGTAAAATGTAATTTCTTCGAGATTTTATATTTCATGATTGATTTTTAGATTAGCGTTATTGCCATCCGGCGCCATGACTAGGATTGCCTATATATTGTATTGTCGCTCTAGGTATTGGTTTTATATGTTTGTGTTTGATTGATAGGCAGCTGTTTTGTCAGTTAATCGAGAATAAATAACACCAAACTTAATTTACAAGATTTTCCTTTGTATCGACCTAAACCTTATAGATATGTAATTGATTAAAATCCGTCAAAATTACAAGAACCTTATTACCTAAGTAGTAGTAGTCTCCAACATGTTCACACTTAATAACTTGGAGCACTTCAATTTCGTGGACACAAATATAAAGATGTCTTCCGATAAGTATTTAGACCGTCGTTCGGAGGCCGGTTGACGGTTAGTAGTACATAATTACGTCGACGGGCGTATAAACAGAATGTGATCGTAAACACCGTGTACGTAAGGGGTGTAATTTACTCGATTATTGTGTGTCAAAATATTCGTGATTAGTGAAAGTAATATGCAATAATGATATTTTAGCAGATGGTTTGATGGGCAATGGAATCGTCTGCGAGAAAAAGGATTATGCCAGTAACTTTTTCTAGAAATACCTATATCTTTAACAAATAGTTGATTCCTACTAAACTTAAAACTACAACCGCTTATCAATATTGATTGGTGCAGTTGCAGTAGTAATCAAATGTTCAATTTTTATAGTGTCTTCAAGAAATGAAAAGGAATGTTAACTGCGTTAATGTTTCCGTCAATGTTACTTTGACGGTGTATTTCCATTACTAATAAAAGTTTTTACGATTTCAATTAGCCTTATAAGTAGTTTTAGTCGGGAGCATCGATATCATTAAGTTATCATATTTTTATTGCAGCACTTGTGAAACTGTTTCAACTCCGATAATAAATGCGTAACTGCTGTAACTATTTTAGACGTTTGACTTGGTACGCAGTAGGTTCTTGCTAAAATAAGTTATTTATTTTAAAAAATCCAACAAACTTAGAGCATTACCTACTATTGCAGTTGTATACAAATAGAAAATAGTAAAAAAATCATACACAAATTAAGAAAATGTACCTATGAAGTTTTCTTCAGAAAAAGCAATCGGAAGTTTCATTCCATCTGTTAAAATTAACAAGTCCTACTGTGCACCAATTTTTGAAATCAGTTGTGTTATTAATGTTATTTAATGTTGTAGGTATTTCAGAATCTCCTGTTTGAAGTCAGTTAAACTGTGACGTAACAAATTGCTAAGTTTTCGTGGACACACAAGCTGTGCGTATAATCGGCGGACAACGTTCGCTATAAATAAAACTTTCGCGCGGCGCAAGCGCGTTAAATCGTATCCGACGATGGCTGGAACTCGTCTGCGCGCACCTGCGACAATTTTTATAGTATAAATTTGCATTAATTCATTTAGTCCTGTTTTCCAACGCATCGCCGTATAAATGGGTTAGCCGGTAAGTGGTATCTAGGCGGGCCGGTGCGAGCGGCGGCGGCGGCCGTCGCATGTCCAGCTCCTGCCTTAATTGACGGTCAGCAAGGCAGGGGACCTACCACGGTCCTGCTCACTGTACTCGACTCGGGATGAAAGTAAAAGTATGAGATTACTCTTCACTTGCAATTTTCAAGTTGAGTCTTACTTCACTTGCATTTTCAAGTAGGTATTGTCTTACTTGAAGTTGAGTCAAGTCATTAAATCTGCTTGGTTTAGCTATTACTTAGGTAGGTACATAAACCTATCGTAATGTGGCTGTAAAAATAATTATGGTGAATCAATAACTAGTAGTAATTGAACGAAAATATTTTTTATTAGTGAAACAACTTTGAAAATACTGAGACCCTTAAAAATATATTAAATTGTGGTAATATAAGTTATCATCAACTGTTTTATTTCTTACTAGAAACATTTAATTCTTAATGAATTAATTAAAAAATAATTCTAGCCGAACTGTGTAAAATAGTAGCCAGCTATCCTGCCTGTAATCCACACAGCGGCTCTGGGATAGACAGGTTCCCGACATCTTGCTACCTATTACGTATGGAGTATGGGAGCATTTAAACCTTTTTACAGTTCAAAGGTGTGAGCTCCTTGCACCTGACCTCCTTGCGACACATTTGTCGCAATGTTGCCAATTGCAGCTTATCTTTATCACCGTTACATATTTATATAAACTTAGTGAGGCCTAGTAAGTAGAGAATCAGTATTAGATACTTTAATTTTATTGTTCAGGTGATAACTTATTGGAATACTTTGGCTACTAAATTAAATTAGTATTATTATCTATTATCTAACCTACTCATAAATATGTCGTTGACTTTAGCGTGGGAAATGTTATCATTATCATGATTATAACACCTCACAAGTGTAAAAATTTCATATAACTTCGACGTTTTACGTACCCTCGAAGTAAAATTATACCAAACTCAAATTTTATACTAACGTCTAAATCTCAATCATAAATAAACGAATAAAATTCCGCGAGTTTAATGCCCCGAAGTTCATTTTTAATTCACAAAAAGGGCTCATCCATATCTACCAGATGCTGCAATGTGCAAACTGAAATGCGATTTGCAAAAAACGTCGTATGTTGACCTACTGCTTTAAACAGAAGCCATGCAGTGTCGAGATCGCATACTGGTTCCTTGGAACGTGCACAAGAACAGAATCCAACAGGTGTCGGCGACTCCAACTAGTTATTAGACAAAGCGTCGTTGATAACAATCTCGAAGCCATTATAAAAGTAATTGTACTCCCGAGTTCCACGGACGACACCGAGCAAAAAGATATTCCAAATTGAATTTCGTTCCATGAACGCACAGAATTTATGCTAATTTTCCTAGAACACGCGTTTAACATGTCACGCGATTTTCTTTTGTTACTATAATCATTATAAGAGCTGAAGATTCACGGTGTCCGATATATTTTTGTTTATATAACGTACATTTATCTAAAGTTAACGCATTGTGGTGGTCATTAAACCTCTTCGGTCAATGAATATAAATGAGGTTTCCTACAAAACCAATTTAGTTGGTTGTTAACACACGTGTTTCTTACACGGGAATACACTTAAGGGCCTACAGAAGGAGTCTAGCAATAAACATTAGACGTTACGTGAAGGATGCGGGCCAACCGCCTCGCACTACTAATGCGTTTTTTAATCATTTTCCCACGCACAGAGGTTTGTGTTGGCAAAACAATTAAATTACGTGGCAACTTTATAAGTATGGTCGGATTCGTTACAAATTGTTTTACCATTCATGTAAAAAACTAGTAAATTAAAATTTGCGAGAGCTTAAAGTTTCTAATGCATTTCAAGCGATCTATTGCCTCTACGAGATCTCGTAGCTACATCTCAGTGCTACGCGCACGCACTCATACAAAAGACTTCAACGGCATACTCTACTTTTTCCTCCAACATTAGGTGTTTACTGGTTAGTTCAGCATTGTTTTAATCCAAAGCAGAAACATTAAAAATGATATGATAATGTAAAATATTTAAATAAATCAGATATCATAAAAAAAAGTCAAATTAAACTGTTTTTAAGACAGTTCTATTTGAATTTTCTTTTTTTACACGAATATAAATTCACTGTAAGTAATTTACAAGCAGCTTACAATATTCTATTTGATGTTTTTTTACGAATGTGTACATTTTAAACATCTTCATATTAATTCTCAGGTATGGTAAGGTAACCAAAACGACATAACTGTAACGACATATGTATGAATCTAATGTTCAAACAAAAAGTTTGTACGCAGATCATACTCCGGTTGCGCAGCCATATAAACGTCATGCCCTGGAGGTGTTAGTCTTAATTTCATTTTTTTGCCCATTAAATACTTTCCACAATAGCATGTAAAATAACACCACAGTTTTTGTAATGAACGTTTGTGATAGCAAAAAATATTTTGGAAGTTCTTCAAATTTGTAACGGGGCGTAAGTTTGCATAAAATTGATGTAGTTGTGAGCTAGATGAGCCAAAAACAAATCCAGCGTAGGACTGGGTGAATAGTGGCATTTTATATGTTGTAATTGTGTTTTCTCTTTGTGTTAACTTATATAACAAATGATAGCATGTAGGTGGATGGTTTGTAAGATTTTATGATTAAACAATATAGTTATTTTTAAATCATAAAATCTTTAATACGTCCATCCACATAATACATAATAGTAGTGTGGTAGTATAAAGTTATATCTCCTTTGAAATTTAAGTATTTAACACACATCTACATCTTTTCGAAAGAAAGTGCGCTTCAATATTTGTTAGGGGACTAAATAGTTGTTAATTATTCATTAATTCATATTAATATTATCAATGCAAAATTATGTGAAAATGTAAGGTCTAGGTATGAAAAAAAAAACAGGAGAACCACTTTTTATAAATTTTGGCATAAACAATTTGAAGATATTTTTAAATCTGAATTAAATAACTCATAGGTTCTATATCTCTTGCATAAAACGATAACTCAAGCAGTCTGTGCCCCGCGGTTTTACCCGTGTTATTCTTTTATCCGACTACTTAATAAAATAAGTCATATCTAGAGACCCGTAAACCAAGTGTAAAGTGTCGGTGGATGCCCCTCGTGTCAGAGCCATCTGGTGGGCAGCCCCGGCAGGCCCCCTGCGCTCGAGCCTCCGCCAAATTGCAGGTTCCTGCAATCCCTCGCCTGCATTAATCAGGGACCCCACGCTAAATGTCAATCGATGGGGTACGTTCTACCCCGCACTTAAACTTAAAATACTTTTACTTTTTAGAATTTTTGGCAAGATAAGTAACTAAGTGAAAGGTTTTTTCGTCTTTAATTTGTAGTGTTTTTATCGTGAATTTTAATGTAAGTATATCACTTAAGTACGTTAGCATTAGGAACCGAAGAGAGCTGTTTCGTATTAATTATCTTAATAAATATTAGGTTTGATGCGTTAGTACATTATTTTAAACAGCTTAAAAACTAGTAAATAAATAGGATTTGTAATCTACCATAATATGCTAGATGATAAATGAAAACTGTTCAAAAAGCCTCTAGAACGGTTTACATTTTAAATTTCACCAAAACCAATTAATTTAGCTAATGTTGTATGTTTACCGCAACGCCCTCTATATTTTGCACATCTTTCATCTGCTCGCGTAAATAGCACGTCATAAATATCTGTTATAGTTAACGAGGCTGCGCAAGCGACGAATGCCGCGTCGAATGCAGGAGATTAATATACAGCGTTACTTTAAAACAATAAAAAACTAATTTTAAGTATTAATTAATTAAATTCTGAAAAAAGGGTCTTTATTTATTTTGGGGTTTGTTAAAAAGGCATACCATAGCATAGAAAAGCATAGTATTTTTGTTAAAACTATTGTTTTTCACTACTATATGAATAAAATGCGCACACGCATTAAGTACTTGAAATGAAACCAGAGTTTATGGTATTTTACATTTTATATACCTATTAATAGACTTGTTATTAAGTACCTACATATTGAGTCTAACCGATCCCTAACCCTGATTCTGAAAATGTGTTTGGACTTCTGTGATCGACTGATTCTTCTCTCAACAATAGGTTTTAATATCAGGAATCCTTAAATAACTCTGTAAATTGCCTCCAGATCATCATATCACTGAGGGTTTCGCGTGACGACGTTTTAATTGTTACACATTGTTTTAGATGGAGGCGGTCGGTCCGTTATCTGATGAAATATGTCCGTTATGATTGGCGAACAAACAGTATGGCGCGGCCATATGTCGCGGCACGTGCGCCCGCGCATCGCTGCTCACTCAGCGGTGAAACTATACTCGGTAGACTTGCGATTGTATAGAGCTTCCAAAAGAGCACTAGTGTTATGTGTTTAATGTTAGTGTGTGATGGGACCTTTAGATTTGTAACTATTATTTAGATGGTGGCTTTACTGGTCTATTTTTTTTTTGGGATTAAAAGCAGGCCAATTCGTTTTTAGAATCCTATACTATCAATTACTTAAAGGTTTACGTTTGACGTACACCCTGCCTGATGTTAAGCATTGCTGCAGCCTAGGATGTAACACACTTACCAAGAAGACACCTATATTAACTCTAGATTTAAAGACCCCTGGATTATAGTTCGCAGGAAACACAGCTCTTCAAATTCGTCGACAGGCAGCAGTTTAACAAACAGGCCAACAAACGAATATTAAATTCGTTGCCGCAATGAAGCCGTTTGAAAAGGCGAAAAAACATTAATTTACATATGTACGAGTACAAACTCAACATATATCAGTACCATATGCGGTGTCCAATCTAACACTTTCATAAGTCTATGCGAGGAGAAGCCTCGCGTCCGTCAGCGTAATCGCTAGTTAATCATTTTTCGGTTGATGGGGTGCATTCAGTGTATTGTGCTCACCCTACACGGATTATAATTCATAGCCAAAATGAAGCGTGCAAAATTTTCCAAATTACGCTTTTTGTTGAGTATTTGACTTCGTTTTGTGGCTTTTAGAAAAAAAATATAACATCCGCATAGTGTGATGTAAGTTGATATGCTGCTCAAGCATGTATAGTTTACATTTGACTACGGCACGCCTATGTTATGCATTGCTGCAGCTTAGGGTGTAAGACCTACGCTTATCTAAAAGGTACGATTTACTTACAATAAGAGAAGAAGCCTTAAATTAGAAATTAAGAGGGAACTGTTGAAATAATTTCTAAATAGCCATATACATACATTGAGGTCTAAATCATAACCTTCCCTTTTGCTTTGTCGTAGTCGGGTAATAACGTTTAGTATTTAGTTATATTTTCTTTTAAAATTCTCCACAATGGTGACTAAATGAAAGAGATCCCATCACGACTTTTTGTCTCTACAATCTTAAGGTAACAATCTCTGACAAGCACATCTAAACTAACGTCAACAAAATGAGTAATACAATTTTATTTCCTCCATCCAGATTGCAGATTAGAGGCAATAAAATCGTGTTAAAGTAGATACAAACAGCGCCCGTATGTCAGGCCGCGCCGACCCCGCCTGACATTGAACTCTGGGGGAGGTTGGAACTAAATAGTACTATGGTAGTTTTTTTATACTAAACAGCATTTGATCACTAGGTCACCTTAAGTAATTTTGTGCTTCTAGGATTTAGAATAAACACTGGTCTGTACAAATTTTATAACTTATTATGTAAATAAATATATTTTAAAATTGAATTGAAATTCTGTGGCCCAAAGCCTACAATTTTTAACTTTTTTAATTTATAGATATCTAATATTCATTTATTGAAAAACTTTAGTTTGTAAGTTTCATTATTACCTATATACAGCTGCATGATTTTGTGAGTCATACCGAGGCTATGCTTGTTGATTTGATCATTTCTCTAATATGGTACAATGGAGAGTAGGTTCATCATGATTTTTGGCATGAAAGTTGTGCAGGATTCTGAAGAAGAATAAAGAAGTATCATTTTTAGACAAGAGATTGTTTTTTTAAGCCTATCTATACTATAAGAAAACTAACTACATTGGCTAGTAATCCAGTTATCCCGTGTCTCCCCTGCGGTCGGTAGTACAGCCGCCCGCATGCCGCGATGTGATTTGCATGCTCCTCCGCTGCTGATGTTTGATACTACACGTCAAAGCGAAGCGTAGTCACTCATACATACTATAACAAATAAAATATATACCTAAATTGTAATGATTTGTTTTTATTATACAAATAGTTTATGTGTGTTTCATAAAACATTCATAGGAAAATAAAATAGATAAGAAAAAATACCATCAAATAAAAAATAACACTTATTGGTATAACGTGTAGCTGACTCGCCCTAATCAATCGTCAGAATTTATCAATTAAAAAGCACGATCGTCGTTTTAAATGAGACCCATTTCTCACAGGAAATTGGGGCAAATAAAAGATAACAAATAATGAAAATAAAAAAGATAAAATTGCAAATGTCTAAATTCACACAATTAGAACACTCTATAAGAATAAATCATTGATTTCTTATTTCAATTTAGATAAAGAAATTGCTTTATAATAATTAGGGGTGGAAAATGTATATATATTGCATATAGGATATGAACATTAAAAGGGGCCATATATTTTAGTTGCATGTCAACGTTGAGAGATAAGGAATCTACAAATAAAGTGCTTATTAAGAATGAATACTAAATAAAACTTTGTTTAAATACATAACAATAAAAGGTACTCGATTCTTGTGAGCTACATACCTATATGTAATTTTTCGATTTCTGTTTAAGCTTAAAGCCATCAAGTAGGTACTATAAGTGGATAGACCAGAGTAGGATGTAAATATGCATTTGCAAGAGCACTTTAAATGTCGGATGATACATTGTTATTAGCTGTTTAGTAGGTATAGTAAATATTTTGTTAAAATCTCGACACAAACCAGAGTTTAGTAAAGTACCTCTCGAAATAAGAAATCTCTTTCAGTCTACTAGTTTTATTGTCACTTTCTAATCATAGCGCCAGTGATCCCCGAAGGTAGGTATTAGTAGGTATGAATTAATAGCGCGTGCGCACCTGGACCCGCAGGTGGGGTCGGTGTGGGGTCAGCGGGGTCTGACACCGACGCTCCTATGGGAACGCATCGCACTCGTTTAGATTACGCACACGATTGTATTTATTGTCATGTGTTTGAAGATAATTTGATGATGTTGTTATGAAAACAAACCTAAGTGTAAAAATGTATTTGACCTTCCCTTTATATATATAGACATCAGGGTGAAAGTTGCTACCCTCAAACATCTTCTAAGTACATCTTGATCTAACTAGAAGTTCAGATTTGTATCAGTACAATTAAAATAATAATATGTAAAACACAGTTAAAGATAATACATAGAAAAGTGCCGCTGGTTTGCTACAAAAAAAATAAAAATAAAAACCTTCATTGTTTAAACTTACGTGTTACGTACATGATTGCATAGGTATAAGACAATAACAATGTTTATGCACTACGTTAGTAGGTGTACTAAGCCCTGTACTAGGTATCACAAAGGATCCTGTGTTACAGGGCTATAGTATGCTTGCCGCGGCAGGCTTTCTCCTGCTGAAAGGTAACCTAAATATCCTAAAATATAAGTTAAATAACTGTACCCTTAGTCTTTCTTAAACTCCAATTGCACTAATGTAGGTATTAGTCAACATTGTACCGGATCCTGCACAACTATCAACTATAAAGATCTTTCTGTTCTCATACTCGTACTTATATAGTTTCAGAGTAAACATAAAATTAAAAAATCCTTTTAATCATTTACAACTGTATGCACAATGTATTGATGGTATTGGCTTAAATCTTACACTTTACATCTCTTTAGATTTTCCACTATCCAAAATAAATAACATATCAGGGGAACGAACAATGAAATACATTTGGAACATTTTGTCGTTTATTTAGAATAATTCAATATGTAGTAGGTATTTATCACATGTCGGTATGATTTGACAAGAAGCCCGCGAAGCCCGCCTGGAGACAACAGCAACCGACCAACACTCGTTGTACGAGTACACATTATACTCGAGTCGGATTGGTTCATTAACATTGTCGACAAATCGATTTTTAGAACGAACATAATTTACGTCACTAGCAAACCCGGCGAACTCCGTTTCGCCACCAGATGGCTACTTTTTTTTTTATTAACCTCAAGGAGGCCGAGACCTGTCCAACGAATGCAAAACCGTGGAAATCGGTTCATGCGTTCTGGAATAAAAGCGTCAGGAAGGAAAACCCGACTTATTTTTATATTGTAGACTATAATTTGAACGTTCTTTATTTTTCTTCTTGTCGGAGTGGCCAACTCTGGTGTCGAGAGTTTATCAAGCCGTCCTAAGGGCCTCTGACATGGCTTAACAACTGCCGTACTAGACAAACAGCCGGGACCTACAATTACGTTACATTACGTTCTTTAATGAATCAAATCACAATTCTTTATTGTACACAAATCACAAGTAACGACGACCACGAACGACGCTTCTACAAGCACAATGACGTTCTTAAAAATTGATAAAAGTTAATGAACCAATCTGCAACTAGATGAAATGAGTAATGTGTACACACCCTTACAACATATGTAGGCAGAATATGTAGATATACACTGGTTTGCGATGTTTTAGAGATTGAGAGATAAAAGAGATAAAACTGTTATGTCTAGTAAAGGCTCTATTAGATCTATAGATTTAATCAGAGAAAAAGTATTCTGTGACCATAAAAAATCTTACGAAAACATCAATTCACATTTACATGTTGCCGTGTCTCACATATAACAGTGACAACATTGAAAAATAGTAAAATGGAACATTACCATAAAAATATGAGTACAATGTAGTAGAATCTTACTAGACATTCATTTTATTGAGACTGGAGGATAGTTTAGATGCCGCCATTTTGAATTCCTTTGGATTACTTACATTTCAACGTTACAGAGATATCTACAATGTAAATGACAGGACGATATGTAGTATATATGTATATGTATGTAGGCTGGTACAGCAGCTGCAACTTGGAGGGTACTCGCGTATTGTAATATGATAAGTATACCATTTATCTAGAGGTTCATTTCATTGGGAAAGTGTAAATAAGCCAGTCTGATAACTGATCGTCTAACTCATTAACATAAATTAACGCGTTCAGTAAGTCAGTAGGTTTCATTCGCATTCAAAACTGAACTGAGCAAAATAGGCAAATTAGGGTTGATTTTAAATTACAAATAAAACTGTTAAGCTATGATATAGCGTAGAAGCTGCATATTTAGAACATTTCTGTACTTTGAAAACAATAGGAACTTTTGTGTAATACCGTATATTTTCACGATTGGTGCAAATCATGGAAGTTATTTCTTGTTTCAAATATATAATATATTGAACATTTCAGCATAGATGTACTCTTTCCCAACAATCGTACCAAGAAAATAATTAAAATTAAACTAATATAATGGTAACTAAGTAAAACTAACCTAGCACAGCAAAACTTAACTCGAAAAATATAGTAAGAAAAATAAAGTACTTAGAAAATAAATCATATAGGGAATACATTGTAGAGATCCCAACAATATCATAATACACGCGAAATATGGTGCTTTAAATTACATATAAAAAAAAAACATACAACCTTATCACAAACCACCCTCTTATTGGAAGTCTGGTAAAAATAGAGGTCTGTTCTGTGTGTAAAATATGTTTAGATATAAACAAATTCCACCAATATCGAGATAAGTTTGTCAACTTTCTTAATCATAATATCATATTTTTATAATCAGCATAAAAACTTAATACACGAAAAGTACCGTTAACGTATTATTTATTATACATGAAGATGTCTAAATAAATTTACGCACGACAGATATTTTAAGGCATTTGTTACTATGTATAATTGAACTGAAGCATCTGAAATAAAGGCTATTTTTATTTTATTTTTATTATAATTAAACTATTGAATATGTTTTGCATTATTATATACCTGTTAGGCATCTACCTGATTCGCTATACGTTATACGATAATTATATATTACTTGATAATAATGTCATTCATAATCGTATTATATCATACAATGGGCAGTAGTTATTATTACTAATAATAAAGGAAAAGCTAAAAAACAGTAAGAATAGTCAATCACCAATTTCAACCGAATATTTTAATAGAAGGCATTTTGAAGTACAAGGATTCAGCAAATATATTTCGCATTTGATTTTAAGAGTACGATAAATTCAAGAATTTGTACGTTAGCCTTTTTTTTTTTTACAAAATACAAAATCTTTATTTTTTTAAATTTACAAAAATAAACAATGTGCAGGTGATACAAAAAATAATATAATATGTTCATGAAACATCAGTGGATCAATCCTAGAGGTTGACTGGTCAGCCCCGAACTAAGCTAAAGATATATTTATTTTAAGTACATATTTCATAAATCTGCTAGAATCACTTCCCCATTCGGAGTGGTGTTGCAAATAGGTAAGTAACATAGGAAACATTTGAGAAAATATGAAATGCATTAAAATTTCAATCATCACGGTATTCTTAAGCCCTTACACATCATTATCAAGTAAGTAATATAATTATATCCCCACAAATTGTACTATGTAAATAATAGTAGTAACAATAGTATGTAAGTGTTGCATTATGTAAATGTCCTACGTCGTTAGAAGCAAGCCGCTGCGAGACCAACATTAACACGATCCGAGGCACGTGCTTGCCTACTTTACTGTGATTACACTACATGTTAACAGTGGATTTAATGTGCCTTCGGTTGTGGGAATAAGGACCGTTTTTGTTTGAAAATATCGAGATGGTAGAGGTATGTAGAATGAAATGTATTTGTTAATAAAAGATTCTAAGAATAAAATGATTTTAACCTACAATATTTTCACGGAAAGCATACAATAGTTTTTTACGGCTAGCCCATTGTTAGTGGAAAGTAATTAAATAATTCCTAAGAATCGGAAAAACAATTCACTAAGGCCCTTATTCTCATAATTCAAAGGCGTGTTTACGCTACATTATGAGCAACTATATTGAAAAAATAATTTCATCTAATCTGGGAATAATAGCAAAATATATCTCTAGGTGGGTTACATGTTACTTTATCTATTTAAAAGCGGAAATATGTATCATATATATACATATACTTCAATATATATAGAATAAACAAGTTTGATAATATTTAAGAGAAAGTTTCACAGTTTAACCACACCAATACCGCTTCGTTATATACATTCATAAGTATTGCAATAATATTATAACTAACTGTATATTTATAGTATACAGTGAAAGTGTAAGTCGAGCTCAATCAATACCCGCAATGACCACCAACGTACTCGAGCGATAATTAAACATAGAAAATATTGAATACAAGTGATAAATTCATATGTTAGGAAACATTTTAATAGTTAATACATAAGTGCGAAGACAACATCTTCATAATGTAGCTACCGGCGTAGTTTTAATTAATCAATACAGACATACTGACACACAATCCAGTTTCATGTACTATTCAGGCAATCCACGTTTTATTACTTATTTCAGTTGTTTTGATGGTAACCATACATTGTGAGTGAATCTTGGCAAAGTTTAAAGAAATTTGGTATTTAAAATAACGAACTTCTGAAGCAAGCAAATTGAAAATATGTTTTCGCATTTGCAAGGAAAAATAATACTTCGTAATGTAATACTTCAGTAGGCACTGAAATAGCTGAAACCGATGATATTTTTTTTCAAAAATCTGGATTTCCATGCACCAAAATATATTAAAAACATGGTAAATCTGCCATGTTTCAAAACTGGCAATATAATGAAAATTGGCTAAATCACCATAATTTCTTACCATAAATCATAATAGAATATAGTTAAACAAACAAAATTCGGAAATAGACCGAACTCATCTGCTGGGTTAAGAGAGGTAGCATAAAGATAGAGGATATACAATATACATATATCCACTAATTGTCGCAATTAGATGAATTCTAGGGATCCCCCTAACATTTACCTAGTTCTTGTAGGTATCTTATTGTAATCAGTCACCACCGTCTATGGTCACTTTAAATATTAGTGCCAATAGTAACCAAATCATAATACACAAGTATTGAAATTGTTATATAGTGGATATATTTACTCTATCTTTACCCTTTACAAGATGACAATAGTTGCTTTTTGCTTTGTTTAATATTTATACTGTTATAGAAAGCTTGCTTTTAAAGTTGCCAAAACAGCCATATCTTTAACATAATATCAACTTTGGAAAATTACACAACAATCGCAATATTACCGTCGTGTAATTTAATATAAAAGGTTCGAAAGCATCTTAAAAACTGGACATCAATATACACATTACACAGCACATTGACAATTTGACGACGACAACTTCTGACCGGGACAAACACACCAATCAAAGAACTCTAAAATGTTGTCAAGAGTCCAACAACGTCAAATTTACCTTCTGTGATTGGTGGATTTTTTCGCCCGTTATTAAGTATTCGCCATCAAGATCACGTGCCAGTTTCGGTATCAAATTATAACATTACTTTTCTCGTATTTTTCTTTAGCTCTAACAGATAAGTTGGTGTCACAATTGAGTAGTATTCTAAGTTCCGATTTAAGTTAGTGGTTACTTGTGTACTAACGACGTGAGCCTCTTCATGCCTGTCTTTGCTGTACCTTTGGTTTTCTTCGTCTGCTCCTTTACACCTCTGAAAAATAAAATGAAAGCATTTCAAACGTGGTTGTTACATAATTGGAACAAAAATTTTACTTTTGTTTTCGTTTTCATTTACAGACAGACAGACTACAGAATCTAATACCTACAATGCTTGAAATAAGAGTTTAGTGTCACTAAGAATTTAATCATTAAAGCTACATTAAATACAAATTATTAATCGAATAATCATTTCATGCTATTGGATGAAATACAAAGATATTAGATAAAACAAGATATTTTTTGTAAATTTAATACAGTATGAAATCTAAGAGTCATGGATCTAGAAACACCTACTCAGTTATCTATAAATATAATAAAGCTGTAGCCGGTCGGTGTCTGTACATTGAAGATAATGGGAAAAAAATAGTTGAGGGGTCTTTATTGATGCAATAGAAAACAAAAATCATATTAAAAAAAAAAAACTGTTTGTCTGTCGGTATGTTTGTTCGTTATAGACTCAAAAACGGCTGAACCGATTTGTCTACTGTTTTCACTAACATGTAGGTGCATTTTTAACTTAACATTTAGTGTTTATTTCATTTCAATCGGTTCGTAAATAAAAAAGTTATGTTCATTTTAAACCTTTTTATCTCAAAATAATGCGAGCGAAGCCACGGGCGTCCGCTAGTTTATAATATATGTAGTTAGAATAGACAGAAGAGTGTCTACATATACTCAGAATAAGTTATGTAAATAGAAATTTTTCTATAGCACCTACTCGCTATATTTAAGAGATAATTCATTCAAGATATATTTGTGGTTCTAGATTTACGATCAATAGATACAAAACTAAAGATGCGATACGAGATATTGCTAGACAATAATAGTAGAGATATACTAAGTTCGGTGTTTCGAAATGATCACCATTGCCTTTGTCTTCTGTCTCAATCATGGATGTTTCTTCGTCGACTGTTTGTCTCGGGATTTTTCTGTAGTTGAACAGGGAAACTCGATATGAGTAAAAGAGAGGAATAGTCGTTACTGTTTATAGATTTTGACAGCATCTGCTTAGCTCCCGATTTGGTAGGTAAAACTGTATTTTATATCAGTGTTTAAACTAATGTCTTCTTCTGCAATGATACTAAGTGAGTTTTGGTATCCATAATAAATGGATTCTCCGGTTTTAAGCTATCACAAGATCAAGATATCATACAAATACAAATAAGTACTTAATTGTCAAAAAAAAGTTACACCCTTATAAACTAAATTAAATATACGTTCATGCCATATAATGTTGGTGCATTGGGATTCTCTGCCATCTCACACTAGGATTATCTTTATCTAGCTTCCTAGAAGTTGGTTGTTCTTATATTTCAGTTTAGGATCCATTGGTACTAGTTAGACTAAGCCAGTTAAGACAGACCAGCCAGTTAGCCTAATTTCCACGTGAAACATTTGTGATGGTACTTTTAAAATATTAATATAAAAAAAGACCAGTATCCATTGCTGCTGGTAGCTTATGAACTTATAATTACAGTTGTGACATAACATATAGGTGCAACACGTACAGGTATCTGGTGAGGTCCTCGATGTCGACGAGCATGGAGTCCTGCCCCATGTGCAGGTCGTCGCGCGCCAGCAGCAGCTTCACCAGCGACTCGTTCAGCCACTCGATCTGCGAGTGCAGCTCGTTCACCACCACCTGCACACATATAATATATATTTAGTGTTATTAATAAGATAAGATATTGAATTAGGCGTTACTTTGCGGTAAACCATTGTAAATGAAACTCTGGAGAAATATATAGTGTTTTTCCGCTGCGACTGCTCCTTAACCGGCTTCAAACAACAAACTTGGTGGATTTTAGGTGTGTTCTTCCATATACATATATATCAGCAGCGGAAAAACAATACATATTTATCCAGAGTTTTATTTATTAACAAGAATAAAGGTCACTAGTGTTAGGTGTGTTATCGTTTTTATTCTTCATAATTACGTTTTACTATTAAGAATTATACAGTTCAGTACGTCAAAAGTAACAATTTATGTTCTACGACTTTTAGGAATTGGTGAAAAAGAATTGCTTTTAATTTTTTCAGGGGCGACAAACTGTTTTGTTTAAACAGGTGTTTTGTTTTTCAGGATTTCCCAAAAGTCGTAGAAGAATCATTGTTACTTACTGAAACCCCCTAAGAGATAAAACGGTAATTACCAGTAATCCAAATGTATCAATTTATCTATGAGAATGGTGAACATTGGCGACTAAAATTATATGAAAAGAAAGAAGAAGATAAAATCAATTAAGTAATATGTATTCAAACATCACTCTTATAAAATGAGTCACAATCCTAAGTTTTCAAACAACATTTCTATCATATCGTTATATCTATTTTCACACATTTACGTGAACAACTGTTATTACGTGACTATCGATATCAACTCTCTTTTCAAATCCATCGTCAAATCGAAAACCCTTAACCAACAAGTTAAACAATGGGCATTGTGATCGGTCCATAAATCCATTGTTAATGGCCGCGGTGAATCAGCGAAACACGCGTCAAAAAGTACATGAAACCTACAGATTTAAGTAAACTAGCTTTATTTAAAAGATTACTATTGATATAATATACAAAAAGGCCTCTAAAGGATTCTAAAATCTTTAAGTAAAAAAAAACTGACTCCAGAACTGATACTATGAGGACCGGATCTTGTACAAAAATAAAAATTTGTTAGTTTTGAGAGTACATCTATTGTTAAATTTGATTAACTTAGCATTTATATTTACGAATACACGAGTCTATAATACCGACAAAATTAAGCAGGAAGTGCTAAGAGCCTTGAAAAAGAATTACTTTATAATAGTATCTAATGAATAAACGCAATAAGGCACGCTGTCACGCGATTTACCAAGATTAAGGGACTTAAGGGTTTAACAATGTGAAATTGTTATTTTCCCGATGATTAGTGAGAGATTTCGTAAGGTAAGTTGTAATATAAAATATACTTAAGTCACGTACTAGATAGTCATTAACTGAGCTGGCAACCTGCAAGGTCGACAGTATAATAAAACGTTATAAAAACCAACGATATTATGAAATTAGTCGTTCTTGATATCTAAATATTATGATAACTTTTAAAATGTAAAGTAGGTTTCCCACGATTTTAGAATACCATAATGTACGTTAATACAATAGCTAATTCTTTCATCTGCATAAACATATGACTCCCTATTAGTTATTTATTAAAATTATAATAAAATAATGATAAGTAAGTAATATTATACTTTGATTAGTTATTATTAGAATTTAAACAATATTAGCATTTAAACTTGATTCAGCATATCAATGAAAAACTTTCTTTATATAATTATGGAATTGAAGGTTTTACACGCCTTTCAATATTCAAAAGAATATCCCTGCACATCTATAAAACACACAAATGCTTTAGTCTTCATTCATACCTACTATATTTTACTACGTATGTAGGTATATATAATATATTGAAATCATGCAAAAATTAACATTAATTTAATCAAATATTTTGAAACACAGGTGAACATCCTATCGAGGTCGGGTCGTCCTTTCGCTTGCACTCTCCCACGCTCTATCCACCTACTAAATGTGATGCATTCACAAATGTATCGATTTGAACAGGCGATTGGATCATCTTTTGTTGACTAACCGGCTTTGTGAATCGAGATTTGTTGATGTATTAAAGAAATTGGTATAAAAGTTACCCAAGTCTTAAGATCCCACGGTATACCATCATTATCCCAGAAATCAAAGAACAAACTCATCTTCACTTTAAGCTTAATAACTGTTGGATCCTTTTTCCAGCATTGAAATAAGATTGTATTTTTGAGTTTGTAACAAATATACAGGGTTGCGTTGGTTGATAACCTTCTTCAAGCAGCTCAAGGGCATTATTTTTAAAGCAAGTAATTCTATAGGTATTGGTTCGTTCAAACTCATACACTCAAAAAAAAGCGTTAGAAAAAGATCCCAAAGAATCATACCATCCTTTTCCCACTAATGAGGTACCTATATTGATTTATCGATTTTCACCGCTCTTCATAAAAGTCACGTTTAAAGAGCCAGGTTCTATACAAATGAGCCACCCTAACTAGTACATAGGCCCGGGCACCATCAGTGCCCAGCCATCGTCCGGTGACGCAGCAATGGTAGCACTTGGCAATCAGCTGCATAGTCCTTTCAAAAAAAAACAAATCAGCCAGTAGGTACCTGCAGCTGAGCGACGTTCATGTCGGTGAGCAGCTGGCGCGACACGCGGCGGCGGTCGGGCGCGAGCGGCGCGCTCGCCTTAGCCATGCCGCGGCGCAGCATCTCCGTCACGGGCGACACGGCGCGCGCGCGACGCTCCCGCTGAAATGTAGCATACATATAAATATAAAGTGGCATTCCATTTGAGCTCTTCCGTGGGTCGGATGACGTTTCTCCGTTGTAAATTTCATCCAAATCTGTTCAGTTGTTTGAGCGTGATGAACTTACACTCAAACTAAATTAACCATTCACTGTACTATTCGTGTGATGTGATAAAGATATTAATTAAAAGTGTGCTTGAGACTGCAGTGAAGTTTACCACCAGGAAAACAGTAAATAACGAAGCTATGCATAGCAATGGGTAGTTTATGATCCAAAAGAAACATAAGAATCTGTAATAGTTATATGTAATTACTTTAATTACATACATTCCATGGTTTAAGATAAAATCCTGTTGAACACATAAAATATCACCCCCATTTTATAAGCCAGCATACAGTGACTGTACTCATTTATAGCACTAGGTTCTAATCATCAGCTAGAACTAGAAAGCCACTAAAGAAGCAATAACACTAAATTAGTCTCCAGTTATCTTGTGTCCGGCATCATTACCACCTCTTATTATTTAATTAATAGCACTTTATTGCTTTTCTTTCTTGATGAGTGAGTGTTGCCACAGTATAGTTAATAGTAAGATGTGGCTTGTAGAAAGTTGATAATAGTAAATGTGTACAATTTATTCAAATTAATTGCTGCTATTAAATTTATGATGGTAGAGTCGCTATCTCCCCATTTGGCGAAACTCTTCGACAGAATCGTTTCAGAAGAAATTATTCCGCAAGATTGGGAAAACTCTGTAGTGACACTTTTGTACAAAAAAGGCGATCCGAAAATGATAGACAATCAGTTTATTACCCACCATATATAAATTATTCTCTTCCGTAATCCTGACGCGAATAACAAAAACACTGGATGAACAACAACCCCGAGAGCAGGCCGGATTTAGAAGAGGGTTTTCAACTACGGACCATATATTCACGCTCACACAGTGCATAGAAAGATGCAACGAGCACAGAAAAGAGCTCTACCTGGCTTTCGTCGATTATATTAAAGCCTTTGATTCCATATCACACGTGCATTTATGGAAAAGCCTGGAACAACAAGGAATAGAAAATAAATACATGAATATATTACGAACTATATACAGTAGAGCATCAGCTAAACTGAAATTGGAATCCCTCGGACCTAAATTTCCTGTAAGAAGAGGCGTTAAACAAGGGGATCCAGTCTCGCCGAAGCTTTTCACAGCTATTATAGAAACAATGTTCCGCACTCTAGATTGGGAGAGCTACGGACTCAATATTAATGGAGAGCGACTGTCACACCTGCGTTTCGCAGACGACATCGTTCTCCTAGCCGAAAATCATGAGTCTCTACAATCAATGGTAACTATGCTGGAAAGTGCGAGCCGAGAAATTGGTCTCCAAATGAACATGTCCAAAACCAAAATAATGACAAATGGAGAGCCAAAGCCTATCGTTTCAAGTGGAAACATCCAATATGTTGAAGAGTATGTATATCTGGGTCAGACAATTTCTTTCCAAAACGCAACTCTGAAGGAAATAGACAGACGAATTGCCATATCTTGGAAGAAATACTGGATGAACAAAGACGTATTCAAAAGTAAGCTCCCGATGCGACTAAAAAAGAAACTGATGGACAACACCATATTACCATCTCTACTGTATGGATGTCAATGCTGGCCCTTGACAAAGCGAGTAGTGGACAAAATCGCCGTCTTTCAAAGAGCCACCGAACGCTCTCTCCTTAACATTAAATTGAGAGACAGAGTCCGCAATGAGGAGATTAGAAAGAGGACTGGACTAACGGACGCGGTAGAGTCGCTCTGTCGGCTGAAGTGGAAATGGGCGGGTCACGTCGCTCGGTCTACAGACGGTCGATGGAGTGAACGAATACTGCATTGGAACCCAGCAGAAGATCCCAGATCCAGAGGTCGACCACGAAGGCGGTGGCGAGACGACATCGAGGAGGCAGCGGGCAGTACCTGGACAAGGCTGGCGCAAGACCGACGAAACTGGCAGCGCTTGGAGGAGGCCTTCACCCTAATTTGGGTGCCCAATAAAAGTATGAACAATACTTAATTTAAAATTTTAAAATGTGTTACTAACGTAAACCCCAAAACCACAAAATGTTAATTAAGTTACTGGGAATAAATGGCTTTATTTATTTTTATTTTTTTTTATTAAATTTATGATGCAAAAAAAAATGAGTAATAATGCTGAAATGCTGAATGTTACTTTTTTGGATGCCAGATATAATTTCGATACTTTGTTGTAATTATATTTTGTTATCTTTATTTTGTCACAGAAACAAATTTTGTAATTTTATTTTGTCTTGGTGATGTCTATGTACTCTTACACCCGTATTCTTAAACGTTACCTTACGATTTCCTCGACTTAAGGATGGCTTGAGTAAGGTCACGTGATCAATTTGGTATTCTTAAACGTTTCAAATGCACTCCACTTAAGATTTTTCCTCTTTCGAGTGTACGACACAACTGTCAAACTCAAGGTAGCTCGCGACCTACCTTACAGCTTCCTCGAGACGTATTGTCCGGTTTATCTAGTGTTTGTTTGTGAAAAGATGAGTGAAGTTAACATGGAATTTGAAGATTATGTTTACGAGGAACAATATAATGTACAATATGTAGGTAATATTGTACCCATCAAGGAGCTATGTGCGAGACGCTATGAACTTTATGGAGTTTTATAGTAATGATGAATTTAGAAAAAGGTTTCATTTCCGGAAGGAAACTGTTCTACATGCAATCATGCCTTTAATATGCTTCAAGGGTGGTGTTAATAGAGGTCTACCAGTGCCTGGTCCTACAATTATTGGTGGCATTAAAGTTCTTCGCAACGGGACTGTTTTAAGTGAGTTGAGCCAAGGTTCCCTAACTACTAATTTTATTGAGATATGCCGTTAATTTGTTTCAATTAAACCTATTTCCTAATACAAAATCTATTATTGCTTTCAGATTGAATGTGGAGATTTGCACAAACTTAGCCAGAGTACAGTGTGTAAAATTGTGGCAAATATATCGAAACAATTGGCATTGAAGCTGGGGCTGTTCATAAAGTTTCCTCAAGGTGCAGACGTCGGCGATGTGAAAAGGAAATTTTATGAAATAGCGTCATTTCCCGGAGTGGTTGGTTGCATTGATTGCACCCATGTGCCAATCAAAACCCCTAATAGATAGCATGGTTCAGTTAGTTTGTGGCCCTAACTTGGAAATTTTTGATATTGTAGCTCGTTGGCCAGGCTCTGTACATGACTCAAGAATTTTTGCAAATAGCAGGTGCTGCATGAAATTTGAAGAAGGAAATATTCAGGGTTTACTTTTAGGTGACAGTGAATATGCTCAAACTAGTTATGTACACACCAGTTCTGAGTCCTCAGAGTCCCGCAGAGGAAAGATATAAAAGAGCACACATACATACTTACAAGGAATACAATAGACAGGCTAAATGGTGTGCTGAAACGCAAGTTTGCTTGCTTGAGTAGGAAGCTACAGCATAAACTGGAAAATGTTATCAATATTATAGTAGCTTGTGCTGTTCTACAGAATATCAGTATACTTAACCGTGAAGAGTTTACAGATGAAATTCAAACAGAAGAAGCAACACCTGAAGTACCTGCTATTGCAAATGAAAGGGGCAGCCTTATAAGATCTGCTTTCATAGCTAGACATTTTAGATGAAATACTAGCAACGCCCTAAAGGTGTTATCACTTTAATGTGGAAGTAAAGTAGTTATGTCTTAATGCAGGGTCTAATCTTTCTCCATGCTTAATTCCATTCAAAATGCCTCTATTATTTTTAATATTCAACATTTTCATCATGTAGATTTTTACTATTTGTAGGATATGATGATATTTACTATAAAAAAGTTGCTACAACAAGTACTAACTGAGCGCTTACACTATTAGGTCTAATAATGAAAAACAAGTGTACAGTGATCCATTTTTTAATTGATTTAATTTAAAATCTGCAGCCTCTCTTTCTAACTATTTTTTTTAGTAAATGGCTGCAGCTGCTTTGACTTTTAACTCGGCAGCCTCCTTTTCCAAATATTTTTTATTATATAACTCTTCTGCTGCTTACATTAGCCAGTTGCTTTCTTGATGTTTTATTTGGTGCAGCTCATTCTCCCTGGCTTGTGTCCGTTTGTATTTTTCCTTACGTAGAGAAAATTCATCCAGGATCACTCGCCTTGTATAGTTAGTAGGCCCTGAGGAAAAAGAAAATTATCAAAATAAAGTATAACTAAATAGGTATTAGGTTAATATTTTTTCATTCACATTTGTAACAAATCTTGTGTATAAGTATTCTATAAAGATTTAATATGATTGTCATGCCTAACTAACATTTAATAGTAAGTATATTCATGTTTTTTGCTTTTGTATATCTTTTGTAAACCACATAATGTATATTAATAGATTACTATTTACAAAATATATTTTACTTCAACTTTGTGAAGTAGTTTCTCTGGGATACAAGCTTGCTTGGTTCAGAAGAACTCAAACTTCATTTGTACCACATTACTAATTATATTTAAATTACTTGACTTTAGTTAAGCATAGGCTGTGTAACTAGTACATACAACTCAGGTTCAATAAATGATTATATGGAAATTGACATGACAGGATTTACATGTTATACATGCCAATGTAATGAAATATATAATGCAATTATTATTGTTAATTTAAGGTGATTATATACGAGAAAGTATCGTAGAAATAAGTGAGGCTTGACACAACTTAATTATTATGCACTGGTAGGATTGTATCATAATAGCACCACAGACACAAGTAGATATTGTATTTCTTAAATAACATAATTTAGAATAAAAAGTATGGTTTTATTTACTTACCTTTGAAATAGTTTCTATCGAATTAAACTCATTAGTAAGTTCGATCCACGCATTTTTTCTTACGGCAGGATTAAAATTACCAGCACCCATAGTTGCAGTGGAATTTAATTTGTATTTAACTATGAATTCCTGTACGCACACTTTCTCAGACTCTGAAAATACTTGGCGACCGGTCATTTTGAATACCCAACATTTAATATAACACGCGAATAGCACTAAAAACAGTACGTAGACAGAATATTAAGATACAGTAATAATAACTGACTGAATGGAGAGAAAGATAAACTTTTGAAAACTATTTAAAAGAAAACAAACACTTGGTAGTAATACCATAAGCAAAAACATTTTTCCCTGATTTATGCATGTACTTCACAGTCACTTTGATTCATCATCGTTTAATCTAGTCCGAGCATGGCATAGATTATCACAATCACTATATGTTTTATAAAATAGATATGAAAATATATTATCACGGCTGAAAAATATTAAAGGCAAATAGTTTTTAAATACATACATACAAACAAACACTCTGACCTAAGCCTACCAAGCCACAGGTTCACATAACCTAATATTAATATTGTTGTAATATTGTATGTGTGCTGGCTTGATTGAATAATTAATAATGTTGATATTTTGTAACTAGACACATATAATATTAGGAAAATAAAAATTGAATAAATTAAGTAGACTGTTATCTGTACATGTTGCAATCATCAAAGATTCACATTCTCCTACGTTTAAAATTCTTACGTACATACACAAATAATGATTTGTAAAAACTAGAATCTGCCTTATAAACCGTTAATAGGGAATTTTACATTAACTGGTAACACTAAAATACATACATTGATATTTGCGATAATTTTGACATTGACAGTTATAAAATTTCACATTAGCAAGACATTAGCAAAAAATCGCCTTTAAACGCGCCCTAAAATCATAGACAGCAATGACGTCACACCTTGACTCGACCCTTCTTCGAGACACGCTCGAGGTTGGTCGAGGTTTGACTAAGAATACCACTTTAGAGTAACGCCTTGACTTATCCTTAAGGACGCCTTGGCAAAGGCGGAGTGAAGGATGGTTTTAAGGTTTGTTTAAGAATACGGGTGTTAGAGTACCTAAGTCATTCTCAAAAAGTATGTATTTTATAAACCGCTGGTTATGAATACAAACTTTAGTGTTATCTGGTTATAGTTAGGGTATATAATATATTTATAATTAATTTACGTAATTTAAGTACCTAGTATTATATTGGGAGATGACTCTGGCCTGACACAGTCTAACAGCTACCACGAGGTCAGAAGATTCACATGTTATTGTACATATTAATATTACGTCCAATAAACGAATTTTATATCTGTATGATGTAGGTATAATTTAAAAAAAGCCTACCTCCATCTGTATACGGGCCATTTCCTTAGCCTGTGCCAGAGCGATCCTCGCCTCGGTCTGCAGAGTGGCTTGTAGGGCGTAGAAATCTGATTCCTTCAACTCCACATGGGCAAGGGACTGGGTGGATCGAGACTTTGCACTTTTGGTTAGGGAGGAAGGCTTCAGTTTAGCTCCTGGAAAAATTATAGGAAAAGTAAATAAGATAAAAATATTGAATTGTTCTTAATAAACTAATTGATTAGTTAGCAAAACATGCAATGGAATAGAGGATTTATTTATGGCCTAATAGTCTATTGCATTTATTTTTGTGTTTGTGTTGATATTAAAAAAGTGCAGCATAAAAGATTCAGCATGAACTTTTCACACAAAGAGTGTATTACAATAATAATTTTCAAGCAGTATCTACTTTCTACTGTTGAGTTTAGTTTTCCTTACAAGCAAGCCAAACTGTAGTAGGTAGTTATAATATTGTCAAGAGTAATTATGTATATAGTTTTAACTACTTTAGTGCCAATGAAGTTAAAATAACAAAAAAAGTTTTTGTTAGAAAATTCGAAAATGAATCTTGATAAACACAGTGACACACAAAAACCTACAGTTTATGTTTCACATTTAATTGCATAAAGTTACAAAGTAGTGCAGTCTACAACAACAATCCTTGACTTGAAACTTTTTGCTCAAATCCAACAAAAACATGTTTAGTAAAGAACAAATTAGCAACTTCAAGGTCAATCTTTGTTTACAGTTAGTGGCTACTTTAGTGTTACAATGAGTGTTGTGACAAATTATGATTTGCACACTACTTCCTAAAACTATGACAACAAAGCCCATACATAATTATGCTGAGATGATGCTCAAACAATGGGGTGAATTTGATATTCTTTTGCAAGAAATATTTTGGTAAGTACACCTAGCACTCAATTACTATAATTAGTCTGCTTTAAAATAGACATAAAGAATATCTATTCATAGTTAAACCTGGACTTTTTAAAAGTATATATGCTTATCAAAATCACCCAAAGTTTGAAATACCAATCTATAGGACTTACCACTCTGAACAGTGCTTATTTTGTCATATTTAGTAATATTGACTGACAGAGGTCTCGTCTGGTACGGATGGTTGGAATTATAACTACTCTTGCTGAATATACTCGACCGGGACAGGCTTTTTGTACTATAATTAACATTCCTGTCCAACTCTGAACACTGAGACTCATTATCTGATGCTGTCTCATTCATGAAGCATATTTGCAGATTCATCCCTGTATGACCACACCATATGAAATATAGCAAACACATGAAATAAATAAATACATTATACAGGTATATTAGCACATGACATTTGGACAAACATGTATAAACAAACACACAATCCCATGAACCCAGTGCATTATATATTTCAAACTGTGATACCCTCAAATTTAATGAAAATTAAAATAAGTTTAATGATAAGTTTGTAACATAGTATCTTACCACTTTGAAGTCGTGAATGAAGGCTGGGCTTCTTGCCCGGCCGGTCTGTGTGTCCCAAACTATAATATTCCTCTGCTTCGGCACCCATTGCCAACCTCCTTCTGATTTCTTCTCTATCATTGCGTTTCTGAAAACATGGATAGGTTGCTGTTACCACATAATAAGTTGAATCCTGCTCAATTTATAATATACTTTGGGTTGAAAAAAGTATGTGGAAGTTACGTTGAGGTAGAAACCAACTTTTTTATCATATGGAGTATCTGCTGCTACAGTAACGATCCTCGTAAATTTGTCTAGAATATTCGGATTATTGTCTATCAATGAGGGCCACTCGATTTCAGTGTGAGCACTATCAGCTGTGTTTATAGCCCTGGGACTTAGGGCTGTGTCGATATCATCGGTAGGACTATTGGCAGCTGCAGGAGGGCTCTGCGGCTCTGCTTTCGAGATCTTAAACTTGAAGAGCTGCAGACCACGTTTGATCCCTGGCTTTTCGATTTTATCGATGTTTTCTCGATTTTCTTCGGATGTTTTGCTAAACTTCCTTTTAATATTGCTAACGAGGCTTACAAACATATTTAAAACTAATCAGTCTTCTTTATTTTGGCAATAATATGGCACGGTTTTGTTTTGTACGATATTGGAATTAAAAAGTAAACACAAAATATAGAAATGGCAGCTCCTGTCATCCCTGTCAATAAATTTGACATTTAGGGCAAGGACGAGGGTTGCTCTAATTTTTTCTGTTTAATTTTTTTGTCTATGGCTCAGTGCTATTCCGCCTACATGATAGGGCACGAAAGTTTAAAAATCCCTAATAATATAATTTAACAAAATGGCACAAAATTACTTACGAGGCAGCACACATTATCAACAGATTCATGATTGTCGTAGGTAATTGTGTATAAGTCCAAAAGAAACCTTGTGTCTTTTTTGTAATGTCTTTGTTCAGGGATATACGGCAAGGAGGCCATCACTTTGTTATAACTTAACACTGCACTTATATAAAATGTTTGGTTGATTTGGCACAAAGTAAGTTGCACTTAGTTTAACTGAGAAACAAATGGCGAGCGCGCGTTGCGAAATTGTTGGTTTATGTCAGAGCAGCGCAGAGACTGGCTGTCTGCGGCGGCGCTGATTCATAGTAGAAAGCCTACCTGTAGGTAGGTGTTAGCAATTACAATACTGTTACACATGGCCACGGCAGACGTGGATCGAGCGCGAATGTGCATTTACCGTTACCGGAACATTGAGGCGCGCGGAAATTCAAACCGCTGTTTAGTTAAATTGATACCTAGGCGCACCATTACCGTGTGATTTCCCGACGAAATAAACACATTTTGTAATTAGTAGGACAGTCGAAATTTTACTAAAGTTCTTATACAAATCCATTGTTGGGGTAGGCAGGAGGCATAGCTACATGTTGCAATGCATGGGAGCGAAAAGTGCCAAAACGGGTCTAATACATTACATTGTATGAAGGATAGGCAGAAAAAATACCTATGTTCATAGTGAATCATTTTATGCTTAGGTATAGTAATGAAGCATACATACCCGCCTTTCAGCCTCCTTTGCTGCTCGCAAATGGTTCTCAATAGCATCTATGTCTAGTTTGGGCAGAGCCGTCTCTATATTGTACACGTCGAAACTCCCTGGAAAATGCAAAGAAAATATTCTGAACATGTACATATTTAAAATATAAAACAACAATTACTTAACAAGAAAATTTGCCTGAATTGGTGTATTTTATTAATTGAAATCATATATGTTTTTGGAAGTCTTTAAAAATGTATCTTGTTAATTTATAAATCTTTGAAGCAAAATTTAAACAAGGTTTGCAGTAAGATCTAACATCATATAAACAAAACCTAAGTAATTACTTATTAGCAATGTTTTTTTTACTTTGGATAGGTTTACGTTTGACTAAAGCCTGCCTGATGTTAAGCATTGCTGCAGCCTAGGGCGTAACACGCTAATGAAATAATATAATACTGTAATGTCCACGAAAGTCCATGAAAAGGGACTAAAGAATGGCGAATTTAATTCTTCGGAGGAAATCCAATGTTACAAAACAGAAACTGGGTCTAGACTTACCTAAATCGAGATCTTTGCTGCTATCATTTTTACGGACGGATGTGTTACTTTGAGCACTATGATAGCAGTTCTTAGCCGACGACTCTTTTTGTCGATCCCTCATTGTTCTGGACTCACTATACCTTTAAACAGAATAATTAAAACATTTACAAAGACTTAATATTAATTTAGCCATTAACACATGTTTTGTTCACTATGAACATTTAAATTTTCTATAGACAACTTACATGGATATACCTACCTACTGCAAGTGCTAACAATAAATTATTGAAATTTTAACACACACATTTGGCAGAATACTGATAGTAAGATTTGAATACATAGAATAGTTCAATGGCTGCTACTGAGTTACTGCCATAGAGTTCGCTAAATATACATCGATGTTTGTTTGATACGTCATCGTCACCTCTATTTTAGACTTTGTGGAGTTCATGAATGTTTTGATTTGATGGTTTTTTATCATGCAAAGATATAGTTTTACAATTAGAATTAACTTAGCAATACTTACACTGGGGATTTTTGCATGTAGCTTCTTGCAACATGACGTTCATTATATCTACAGCTTTTACTAACATCATTCTTATTCTGAGTATTTACAGTGCTAGTTAAATTGTAGCTACTAGATGAATTTCCAATTTCATTGGAATTACCGTCCTTTGCCGACATATTTTCTTTTGACCTCTCAGCCCATAATCTATCGCGTTCTCGCATTTCATCTAACTTAGGAATTATTTTTCTTAGCTCAGTGCTTAATTGCTTTATTGTGTTTTCAACATTTTGACTTAATTTATCCGCATCGTACTCACTAATATTGATTTCATCTTTGCCGTCCGATAGTATAGCATCGTCTATTTTATGGCTGGTGGTAGTGTCTATGAATAAAAATGTAGGCCTACTGAGATTCATTTCTGTCCTGGCGTTCTTTTCATTTTCTATATTTACTTCATTGTTTTCTTCAGCCACTGATGGTTGTGTTTTTATTTCAGTGTCCTCGTTTGTATCGTTATTTGTTTCTTCTACTAACTTCTTTATAACATGGTTCACTACGTCACTGATGTTGTTTATAGTGTTCTCTATGGGTTTCGCAAACGTGTCTTTGATATCTCTTCGTAATTCTTCTAAGTCGTCTTGTATATTAATATTATAGTTTAGTAAATGCTTAATCTCTTCTTCCACTTCTTTGTTGAAGTCGCCAATGATATCTTTTGTACTGAAATTATTTTCAATGTCAGTGTCAGTGCAATTTAAATCAAATTGGATTGTCTCATTGCCGTTGTTGTTGTTATTTTGGGAAATATTTTTTATAAGATCTGGGATATCATTTTGAATACTGCTATCTAATGTGTTTGTTTTAAGACCAAATTCTTTATTCGGCGAGATTATGTCGTCTTTGCCTATATTATTGTTGTTATTGTTTTTACACTCAGTCGTCTTAATACTTTGGTTATCTTCCGGTTCGTACGTCAACTCAGTTATTTCTATATCCACATCGTCATCAGTCATATCATTTTCTGATTGGTAAAAATTTTCAATATTTGAAGAGTAGTCCTGAAAAAAGGAACATATTAGGAGTTAATAAACATGTACATGTTACATCTACAATTAGGTATGCTTATCTTTGTTCCGGAAGCCGGTTTCTGTATCGTTCTAGTTACGGCACTTTATGGGTTTCATGGCGCTTGTGGGCAAAGTTTGTTTACCTCAACAAAGCTAGCTTGTTTTTCTAAGGGTGCTTACGTGTAAGCTCCCATCTTAATCGAAAGTAAGTAGACACCCCTTGTATCAGTTGCAATAATAACAACAGGTTTTTTTCTTTTAATTCTATGAGAAACTGATCGAGTCTTTCGAAATCAAAAATAATGTAAGTAGGTAAACATAATCTTGATGCGAAATAGTTTCGTTTTGAAAATATCCGTAGATACTGTCGAATCTCTCACAACACCTTAGTACCCATGATACAAGCGTAAGCTTAGTATGGGGCTAGACTGCGCGTGATGTCCTGAAAAAAATATTTATTTTTACTTACCTGTAGAGTATGCGCAAGATGCTGGAAGCCCGGATAGTTCGGGTTCACGATGCCTCTCGGGACTGGGTGGCCCTTCTCGGACATGTCATCTGTGTCCGAGTGGTCAAACACGCGGTCGTCGTCCAGGGGCGTGTCGTCTGAGAACACATTGGGTTCGCCTGGAATATGAAACAAAATAAATAAAAAGTATTTGACTTGTTAAACTTCAATTGTCTTGACCTTAAACAAAATAACATGCAATAAGTATAGTATAAGTAGGGCATCCAATAGCAAAACAAGTAACTAATTTAGTACAAATAGAACTTACAATTAAAAGAACTACATATAGATTCTACTTTCTTGACAATATGTACAAAGTACAAGTAAGTCGTGTATGTTAAACTCGGCAAAAGCACAAAAACGGTTCTTCAAAGTGGAACTAGCTCCGCGCTCTCGAATTTTCTAAAGCAAGAAAATTGAAAACTTGAATATTTAAAGTAGAAAAGCGAACAAAAATGAACTAACTACATTTCATTTCAACTACATAGTCGTAGATAGGCGCAATTCGTTTTCCAATAAGTGGAAATATATTCATAGACCGCGCAATAATATCGCTTTTCTCGTAGCTGGAAAACTAACATAAATAATTGCGTCCGAATTTTCTCGATATCAGATCCTTACCTACGCTTCCTCGCCTGACAGCGGCGTTTTCATTAGTTTCCTCCAGAATGTTCACTTTGGGAAGAGAATTCGTACAATTTATATTGTTCTGAGCGTTAATTCGGTACTGTCGGTTGCACACAACAAACTCTACATTGAGCGTGGAGTCTCCGATATCCGAGGCGCTGTAATTTATAAACGTCTCAGTTTCCGTGGAGCTGTAAATAGCGTTGCATTGGGGATTGTAGTGAGAATGGTTGGTTCTATTCTCATATGGGTTGGAGCCGGGATTTGGCCGCCAGCTTCTATTTTCATTGAAAGCCTCGCTCGCAGCCGCCGCTGGAGAAAAGGTCACGTTCCCGTTGTCACTTGCCTGGCTGATCCTCATTATTACCTGGAACAAGGAGAGTTTACTTATAGAAAAAGTAAGGAAAAGGTAAACATAATTCATAAATTAAAAATATAGGATTTTATGTGCAAATGCTTTTAAGTTAAAGTATAGTGAGGCCGATGTTTTTTTTTGTGTTTTTGCTTTGTATAAAATGTACATATAGCCAGCTTTATCATTGGAATACCTGTCGTACCGTTCAATAGTGACTCGAAGAACTCTAAGAAGATGACTTCTATATTGTATGTTCAGGATAAACAAATGCAAATGTTTTTCGGTTCTATTACTGTTACTTTATGAACACTAATTACATAAGCTAAGAATATTTTACGATAAGGTCTAACGTAATTAACATTACACTGCCGTAGTATCTCGTAACTAAAGTTAAGGAGAGTAAAGAGAGCACGACTGCTAAAATTAGTTGTACAAGTTGCTATAAATTTGGCAAATGCCACGGAAGATGTGCCGTGGCAAGTTGTGGACGAACTATTACAACTAGTTACGGTTACGTTGATGAAACATGGGTTGTAAAGTTTGTACATTGATAACATAGTTGGGAGATGCAGTGATGAGTATCTACCTTCCTAGTATGATGTAAGCTTACATGCATAAAGTAGGTAGGTATAACTATGTATAATCTAAGAAGATAAGCTTAATTATATGCATTGAATTTTACTATACGGTAAGTAATAAGACTTACTTATAACTTCGTTTCACATTCTATTTTTTGCAATGGTATTATGACTACATGTATAGGCAATGAAGTTAACATGTTCAAAGTTAATATCTAACCAAATAATTTGCTAACATCATTTTAGTGACATAAGCCAGCTGAATATAAAACCTACAATTCAGTCAAGTGTTAAATGACTTGAATACTTAACAAAAAATTTGGAGACAACAAATCTATACGTGTCTATCGTATCTATGCAGTAAACGCCGCTGAATGAATGGTCGTAAGTGACGTAATTTGTGGCTCGAAGAACCTTTAGAAATCTCTAAGTATCGTATCTCGCCCAAAATGAAAGTTGCTTTGCTAGAGTCATTGTACGCTCTGACGCAATACTTTGGAGGTACCTCTGCCTATTCAGTTTAATGTCTATTGTTCAATACTTTTACAATTCATGGAGCGAGTAAGGTGTGATTTGTACGAATTTTAAGTGTGTTTTGAAACAATGAAGTGTGTTAGTGGTATAATATTTAGATCTACTAATTTCTTAATATCCATATGCATACCTATACTTGCTTCTAAGTTATGACCGATAAATTTATAGTGAGAATGTATTCACTACTCGTATTACTATGATCTATAAAAAAGTATTATCTACCAGTGGAATAAAATAAGTATTCATTCAAACATGATAGTGAAACAACTGTTGACGCAGCCCTTGGATGATTGTAAAAAGCGTTTTGGTACTTGTTTAGGTATAGTAAGCACAGCGAGTCTATGGAACTCTCTACCTGGAGCCCTGTTTCCAGAAGATTATAACCCAGGATCTTCAAATCTAGAGTAAATAGGTTTCTTCAAGGCAGGCGTGCTACATCTTAGACTACAGTGGTACTTAACATCAGGCAGGCTATAGTGAAACGCAAGTTGGCCTATTTCGTGTTAAAAAAAATGTGAAAGCTTCCACATAACAGACGAAAAGTTTAACGTTATCGACGTTCGTCTGATATTTGTTTATAAATACCTACTAGCGTTAAAAAATATAAACTCTACACACCAAAGCCGCTCATGTGTCCAAAACTATCTTAAGAGTTGTGACAAGCGACGGTTTCTCTCCCACCCACGTCAGTTAGTTTACAAAGTCTTAAGTATTCGTGTAGGTAACTTGTCTAGCGCACTTTGTGTTCAGCGAACATCCGTTGTGTTTATAGTTGTAGAGATAGATGGAGCAACTTGTAGGCGCTCAATCTTGCGTGAGCGAGTAGGTCACGGAGAGAGGCAGGGGTGGATTCAACGTTTGGGGCGGAGCGATTTTAACGAAAAGATTGGATATAAACATTACACCATCGACAAGATTCAAAACCTAGATAGAAGCATAGATCTTTAACTGATTTTTAAAAAGGAGTAGGCTCTAATTCGACGAAAGTTTTTTCATGGTCGGTACATTAATTAGTGTGAATGATCAATTACTGGTAAATATTTTATTTTTGTGAAGAATACGTTTTTGGCCACTTCATGTCTGAAATGATAAAAAAATATAAGTTACGAAACCTTTTTTCTGCAACATACATATTAAACGTTTAACTAAATTATGTACAATGATGAGAAGCTTACCTTAGTCGTTTAGCCTTAGACAAATTTATCCGCATATTTATTTTTGTTTCAAAGATGGTATCGAAGTACCTAACGTTTTTTAGCATATTTAGGAACTGAATAAGTATAATAAGAACAACATATGTATATATTCCGAGGAGGTTAACGTTTACGCGAACGCCCTCTGATTCATACCCTTAATCCGTCTCCAAGAAGCTTGCATCCCTCACTAATCACTAGGAGCCGGCAGAGACGAGTGATTGACAATTAACGCCAACAAAATGGGTCGGTTCTTGTTGCCCGCGCGGTTCATTACCGTAATGAGCTTTTTGTGATCTATTGTCATCGAAATAGAGTGACAATTTTTCTACCACTATCTGATAAGGTCTATTGAAAATTAAACTGATATTTTAAAAAGATGATATTCTTGATTTATTGAAATTTAAACTAATTCATTCATTTCTGGACGACAAGATAATAATCTGAAAGCATTAAAAAACTAATATTTTATTAGTCATACCTAAAAGTAACATGATAGCACATGTAAAAATACTCAGGTACAACAAAGACTGAGTGATTGATTCTCACCGTAATATTTTTACATTCGCTGGAACACCAATCAAAAAGTTATTATTGATTAATTTGTAGCTAAGTGATTTTTAGCTCCATGGGGGAATATTTTCTGAACGACAAGTTAATGTCATGAAAATAGTACCAGGAACATAAATGTTTCGTTTATTTCCATGTATCAAATCGCTTCCTAACTAAGGAAATGACCCTTCATTAAAATAAACAATTATATCCGAAACCAAGATCCCAACCAAATTGTGAAAGCTGTTAACGCCATTAGACATAATCATTGGATTTTATACTTATTGTAGGTTGTATAGTAATGGCCATGGCTGTAATGCGCAGTGGGCCGGATATTGCAGGCAGCGGACACTCTTCTAGAAATGTCCCAGCTATGGTAATTATATTATAGCTAACTAAAGTACGTGCAAGTCTGTCTACAGATAAAAATGGAAAAGTTCTGATCAGTGATACAATGCTGCCATAAGTCAGTCGCAAAATCATTATTTTATCGGAACTTCAGATGTGAATCGACGACACTTTATACGTAACGTTCGACTAAATCATCCAAAACACAATGGCTACATTCGATTCCGGTAACGCCGCAGGGCGCCGCTAGTACGATTCACATAGCAACAGTTCATCGTATACAATCACAACCATTAAATCAGTTACCAAAAAGACCCTCCTTCCAAGTTGGCTAATCAAAACACAGGCTAAAAGCCGGAAGCTATGCTATTGTACCTCGGGGTGGTAGAGGGATGATTACAAACACCGCCTTGCCCCAACGACGCCTGACCTCAATACGACCGAACAACCGACCGAATTTTAACTAAAAACGCCATTATTGAGAAAGCTACAGACAAATTATTGCGAGCCTAAACGGTACGTGTATTCCATAAATGATTACAAGAGTGAATTGGCTCGCAAATACTCCGATATAGTTACGAGTACATGATATAACGAAACGTGATGTTGAGATGTGATTTTAGGTCTGTTTGAAGTTGGAAGCCGTTATTTTCAAGCACGGATTTTTCAAAAAGATTTATGGATACTTGTAAAAAGATCAAAAGATATATTGAGTTTTTAGACCGTACTTACAAAGACAAAACTATTCCAACTAAATTGATAAGTGTTGAACTTCAATAGACTTTTTCAACAGAAAGCTAACTGAAATTGAAAACTAAACTAACCAATTACTTACAAGTTGACGTTGAGAAGGTCCCTTGAGGGACATTAAAATACTCCAATTTAGGATTGGTTGTAATTAGGGACGCTTAAATATCTTTAGTGAGAAACTCTCCAGATAAGTAGAAAATTTAATTTAATTCAGCCTGAAACCAAGCAACGCTATCTAAATGGTTCTTTGGAATTTGGGAGGGAGTTATAAACACGACCTTATTTTCGGTTGTAACAAACTTTTGATCTCACCGTTTCGTTCTGAAGGTAAATGAGAAAATTTAAATGATTTCATCAATAAATTACTATAGTAGGTATCTTTGTTTCAGGTAAAAGAGCCGGATTTTGCCGGCGAGACGTTTCAACGTTTGACATGGCTCAACAACAGCTTTAAAACAAACTGGAGTTCATTTAAATATGGACATGGAAATTGTCTTCGTTAGTAAGAATAACAACATAACAACTGCAAATATATTGACACTCGAGCAAACTAATGAATAGTCTGGACCTTTAAAAATGTAATCTAACATTGTTGCAAATAAAAATCTAAGTAAGTACTTAGACTTACTAATTAATATATATACGTAGAAAACTGTATAGTTCTTGGTAGGTACTCAGTATTATTCAATTAGTTCCATTCCACTTAAAATAATCAAGAATGACAATGAAACAACTTGAAAATTTATACAATTGTAATTACGTACAAGCATTTCAAAGCACAGAATAGCCTTATTATGCTCGGGAACAAAAAACATTTGGCCACTTCATTTTACTCTTGGTTATTTTCCTACTCCCACCCAAAAGCGACTCCACTTTTGTCCCTGATATAATGCAAAGTGGCCCTTGTATCTCTAATAATCTCGTTAGGATGCCTAAATAAAGCAATTCTGTTTTATAATTGTTAATTTGTGAGATGTAACGGGCTTTGTTTAGGATAAATTCTGGTGAAATGAGCCACTCGAGCTCGCAGCACAGAGGGAAACTGTTATGAAGCTTGTCCAAAAATTTGTATTAATTTTGCTCTATTTTTAGCTCAAAATTAAGTTTTTTAAAGGAAACATGCAGTATACGTTGACATTGGCATGAAGCTTAAAAGGTATAAAATGTTAGTTTAAATACAAACATTCATAATATATAATATATGGTAAAACATTTATGTCTAATTTAGGCTTGTTTTCGTTAAAACACAAGAAACACGAAATCTCCGTAGTCAAATTAATTGGGCTGAAAGTAGAGCAATCAAGCAAAGTCCGCAGCCTATACATTTAATAGCTCGGTAGTAAATTAAGTACTCAATTTGTTAATTTCTATGTTTCAGCAATCAATAGCTAGTTTTTTTTTTAAAGCTAATAATTAAATAAAGTTAGCTGATTGTATTAGGTTTTGATATTTCAATACAATCAACTAACATCTGTCAATGTAGTCAGTCTTTGGATGGGTGTCCATTAACGGGAATGATATTGAAACACTTTAATCTGTCTTCTTCTTCTTATCGAATGAGAGTGGCCAACTCTGGTTTCGAAAGTTCATCAAGCCGCCCTAAGGGCCTTTGACATGACTTAACGACTGCCATACCAGACAAACAACCAGGATCTACAATTTAACGAGTCATCCAACACACGGGAGCACCCAAAATGGAATGCCACTTTTCGGTCACCCATCCAAGGACTGATGGCGTCGACCTTTACTTAACATTGGTAATCGCATGCGATTGCCTTTGCCAACTGAGCTACGGGCGCTACAATCTATGATGTATACGTTAAACTGTAAGCATCAGTATTGTCATCATCATTGATAAGTCATGTCAGAGACTTCAATCAATTAAAAACTCTCGCTACTAAAGCCCACCACTCTCACATATGAGCTTACTTTAGCAATCAATAACGTTTGGTTTAATATGTGAATACGCGACGGCTGCCCGTTGGATCGGAAAGAGAAATTGAAATCAAGCCTTGTTAGCTCAGTTCTACGGGCCTCGATATCAATCAACTCGGGAATTTATTTACAGCTGACCTTTTTCACATAAACACACAAGCTACCTGTTTGCTTTTAACAGAAGCCCATAAAAAGCGCATTTATCTTTGACCCGCGGTTAACTTGGCGACAGAATTTTAATTGGTGAAACGTGCATTTTAAAACCGCAACCACCATTTATTCCTGACCTTGGGTTGTGTAACATTCTCAGCAGATATAAATAATTAATCTGAATTGCAAATTAATATGTTTTAAAGACGAAATTCTTAACGTCTAGTATAAGCGATATTTCAGTAAGCGGTAATAAATCTTTATTACGTTATCGACCGATACTGTTATTCCTCATAGAGGTAAGTATATGCAATTCTGCGTTATACGATGGCATAAGTTCCGCGAAGACTGCGGCCGTCCAGTGAGCCAAGGTAATAAGAATTTCTTTTATCGATCAAACAGCGCACGTAATCCGCTGCGATACGACTTCGTAGCACAAATATAAGTACGCAGCTCGTAGCGGTTCGTAGCGCCGTAGCACCGACCGTAGCGGCGCGTCGTAGCCGCGTAGCACTCTAGAAATGTTTCACAAAGTTTCTACTCAAACCCGAGCAAGTTAGATGCCATTTTCTCTTCTATTTATAGAGTTTCTAGAAGTTTCCTGTAGGCAATACTAATGTTGCTTTTAAATAATAAAAGAAACAGGAAATAATAAAAGGTATGAAACGTAGGTACTTCATATTTGTAAATGTTGCTAATGTAGCTTAAAAGGGTAATGTCGACAGTAAAATTTGGTTGTGTCAGCACTCTGAAGAATCGAATAAAAGGAAACGACGTACTTCTACAACGTGCGTTGAACTCTCAAGGATCGAAAATACCATTGCTTGTAATATCTACAAAGAAACTGCTTCTACATACTATATTATACATATTAAAACTTTGAAAGTCATTTAATGGCAGCTATTTTCACATCCATATGTTTGCTTAATAGCAACATCACATTACTACTAATTTTGTGAGTTTATCAAATAAATTTAAATGAATAAAAATCCCAAAATTCCATTACAGTAAACGAGGCTAAGCCTTCCCCATTAGAAGTGTCCAAATGAAAGCGGCGCATTCCCCGAGCTGTCACTTACGATGAATACAAAACGTTAAACGTCCCCTTTTTACTTTCATTATAGTATGTGGGCCATGTGGTGTCATGTGGCGGTGGCGCTATCGATTCACGAGCCGCCGCCAGAGGTCGGGCCAGCCCTATCAAATATTTATACCCGAGCATTCTCTACGCACGCCGCTCTGTAAGCTACAGGCTACTGCCAGGCTACTGTACAGGGCTGCAGACGCCGCTGCGACATTTTATTAACGACTCCGAAAACACTTTCCTAGGAGTTATCTAAATCTACCATCAAAAGTAATGGCCGCGTTGAATGGATGAGCGTGGGACGAAAAAGGCTAGCGAAAAACGAAAATGGAGCCAGACGGTGCACAAACGTTCTTATCATAGGGTCGTACGTCCTGGGATCAGGACGCACCCCTTTGTTGGAGCCGACAGCCCTAGCCGGGGCAGCGGCGCGGGGACCTCATCAATCCACCGAAGGGAGCCGAGATAAATAAAATTACCTCACCGTGTATTTTGAAGCTAGCTTCCTGCGTACTTTAGTCTAGTCGACTTTCTTGCGCTGCCTGGAAATTGCTCCGAGTAATAAATGATGAGCTTTTGAGGAATGTTCAGATCTGGAGCTATAAACAATGACCCTTACGCAGTTAGAGTTGGATGGGCGATTAATATTTTAGTAGGTTTAGCACTTAACTGCCTACGGCGAAGGCATATCAGTAGAGCAACTCGCTGAGCAAATCAAGGCTACAGTTGATAATTTCGAAAGATATGCCACTTGAATTGCATGCAAGTAAATGAATGTTCTGTCAACTGCCCGCTTTAAAATACAATAACAATTCCATCAAAATAAATATGATTGCCATTGTTGCTTAATTTCATAAAGATACAGGCCAAACAAATAATAACATCACTTAAATAATAAAATTAACTTACCGCTCTTATCTTTAAAAGTTCATAGAAAGAACAGCAGAATAGATAATGAAACCAAATTTATATACACATACTTTACGCACACGAACACATTTGAATTCAACGAGTAAATTATATTTCACAAGTTCAATAACTTGTTTCATAACTTTTCGGTTTCTCCCACGTTTCTTATTTCGTAACTGCCAGTAAGTATACGAGAAAGGAATTTACTCCACTGCATCGTAAATATACTCGTAGCAACCACATGAACACATTCTTTGTGTTTGCAAAAAGTTGTAGTATAAGAGTGGCAATAGAGAGTGCGTTATGCATTCATGTAATTAAAATTTAAAACTTATTTCTTAGACGTGTTATAAAGAACCGTCAATTTGTAAAAAGTAAATGAAGTTTTCCGTCGAAATGGAAAGAACTATAAGAGTATTTCGTAGCGACCAATTACTAAAGTAAAGACTAATCTTTTATATATTGACAGAAATTATTTAGAGTTGTTTTAGAGTTTGATTGATGATTTCAAAAAAGTCATTGTTTTAAGTAATTTTTGAATGAAATCAGTCTGTAAAAAATCTTCTAGTTTACAAAACGAAAGCCATTATGCCCCACTGCAACGATGTCATAGTACAGCCATTTTTAAGTCCAAAGCCTATGAAAAAAACTTATCACTAGAGTTCACAATCTTCACACGCATTTGTTTATTTACTATTTCAATATACGAGCGTATCAAGGCAGTGGAAAGAAGCCTATCGTAGGGCGGGCGGCACGCGTGGCGTGACCCGGCGCGCCCTCTCCGCCGCCCTTAGCGCTAATGGTTGCCGAAATGATGGATCACCCGCACCACACCAATATATGCTTCTATTTTCGTATTAAAAAACTAGACCTCAAAACAACGTTATAATTGGCCACATAGTTACTGTGGATATCTAGATATTTCTATACATGGACGTGTGGCTATGTATTTTATTAATGATTAAAGCGATTGAATCCACTTTGAGATTCTGTAGAAACAAACTATTATTAAAACTTATGTTAAAAGTGTCTTAATGTTCTTGTATAGAGAGAAAGATATTTTTAGAGAAGTTTCATGATATTACACAAATATCTTACCAAACACTCGCCAATAAAATATTCATCTTACAAAATCATTCCAGAATACAAATAAAAGAATTCCTTCAATCGCCAAAACTCTCTAGAAAGTAGGCCCTAACATCAATTCCACAAATATTTCTTGTTTATATCCAGTTCTTTCCTCGGCTCTGTAATATTGCCAAACTAAAAAGAACAGTCGTAAAGATAACATTTTGTATCACAAATTGAAAACAACTATCATGAACCTAAGCTCTGTCTCTGTTTCCTTCATAAATATTAAAAGTAGAGTTATTGATAACCGTTAATATCGAAAGGGTCAGCCCAAGGGTCCTATATAAAGAAAATAAGAGTCCTCAGGAGCATACCAGACCGTACCTCTATTATTTTCTGAATGGAACTCGTATATTGAAGCTTAGCCGCGGTCACCAGATTCAGATATTAAAGGATAGATAGTGATAGTTCAATGTACAAGTACGAATACCTTTTGAGCAATGTTAAGTATATTAAAGCATGTTTGTTTTTTATTAATCTCTTATTGATTATGATTATTATGATTATGACCAAATTATATAGCTTCCAAAAAACATCTGGGCAAGACAGGGATTATTGGTGTAAATGGGAGGAGGCTTATGCCTAATAGTGGGTTCTAATGCGCTGATGATGAGATTAACAAGCATTTAAATACAGTTTGTATCACATTCAGACAAGTCAATCGATTCACATACCTGCACCCTCTTTCTAAAGCAGTTAAATAGTACAATTCGGTACCATAAAATAATACTTATAGAATAGTAGATGGTCCGCTATAGAGTGTAAACTAAAACTAATTACATTTCCGAATGCAAGGGAACTTAGTTTGTAATCACTGTTTGTACACATTGTCACTCTAACTATGTATTTTCCACCCATTTTTTATCTTTACTTAAAACACTTGTACGGACGCTATAAAAATAGCGTCATCAATTAAATAATAACAGCCCCTGGTGCCACCAACACATGAGACGGCCAGACATAGACAATGGCACTCGTCCGCCTGCCAGACGCCACGCCAGTCTCGACGTCTTCTCCAACATAACCACACTGACAAATGTTCTGATTCTTGTCTAGAAAACCTTTCATTAAACAAGAGCCACTAACTCCTACAGTTTTTTTTGTAACACTCACTAAACATGAACGCGTCACACATTTTAACTATGCCCATTTTACACGAAAGGAGTTGTAGAAATAGCAACATTAGCAACCCAGATTGGAGCAGTTAAATAAAGCCGGCTTAACGAGCTGAAACGCCGATTTTCATATTACGAAGTTTAAATGAGAATCCGATAATAAGATCGCGAGTCATATTTTCACCTTCCAAATGGAGTTACGATAATAAGCTACAAATCAACATATTTCTATCTTTCCAAATTCTGAGTTCATTCAATTTTTCAGTCTATATTTTCTATGACTTATAAAATCACAAGGGCAAATGTATAAGTTAAAGTTTGATTAATACCTATGTATAGTAGATTATGTACTTACTTAAGTAATGCAACAATGCCAAGCATGGCCTTTGTTAGGCGTCACGCAAGCCTCTTATATTAAAGTAATACCGTCTAATACGCTCTACCCACGCCGTCGAACTTCTAAGCCAATAACAGAAAATTATTTTTACAAGTGGAATTCCCGAGAGACAGTACTGAATGGGTTGAAATTGCGAGCGGGTAACAAATCTCCGTATCTATCTATGCAAATGGATAGTCGGAAATGTGTTCTAGGGGACTAAGACAGCCACTTCGCCGAATCATCAATCATTCTTTAGTGCTATCGTACTCTTTGTCAAAATGAAGTACCTAAGTAATTAAATAAATTATACGCGCCGTTAACTGCTGCATGTTATTAAATTACTAAAATATTCTAGAAACAACAAATTTGTATACCTATTTACTAAGTTTAACATGACTACATAGGAACAAGAAGGAAAAAAAATCGTATTATAAATTGTAAAATAAAAACCAATCATACTATGAATCTCGAAAAGAGAATCACTATTTTTACTAATCTTAACATGATAACGTAGAAACAAGAAGGAAAAATAAAATCATACAACAAATTATAAAATAAAAACCAATCATACTATGAATCTCGAAAAAACACTACATCGTTTTGTCCGCCCGCACCGTTGCGCCACCGCGATATTCGGCAGGCAGTCGGTTTTAGTTCCGCCTGGCGAATGGCGTCCCACGTCGAGAGATGTATCGCTCGTACCTGATTCTCAGTTTATACCCGTAACATACACGATGCAGCGCCTCGTCAAACCCAACGACATCATGGCTAATAGACGCTTCATTATGTATAAAAACCGACACAATATCACTAACTTATTTTTAGTAAGTACTAGTGTGCCCGCGGTTTCGTTAGCGTTGGGCAGTATTTCTATCAATTATAATTTCTTACCAATTTGCTAGTTCACCCCCTGAAAAGAGGCTTATAATTTCATAAGTAAAACATCTGCGTGCCGACTAACCCCAAACTCCTTCACATACGTGACACACACACACACACACAAAAACGGTACCGCTTGTTTCTTTTTACGTGGTTATAGTTTCACGTCAGCCATTTTGAAAACGATTTGTATATTAGATGTCCCAGTTCAATTATATTGTCTATGGTGAAACTGCATTACCTACTGTATAGTGTATAGAGTGTATAATTGGATTAGGAACCGTCCGCTGGCTTGTATGATTTGATGCGTTGTTGTTCTATTTAATTTGTACCTGCATATTGAAGTTACATAGCATTTCAATTCGATTCATAATGAGAAATATGTAAAGCATTTGCCACCTTGTTAGCCGACGTTCAAAAAGGAGTAAATTTGATTACATGCCAGTATTTTACATTAGATTTTCTTCTTCTGTTATTGTGAAAAATTAAATCAGCCGGTTTTTATTTAATGAGTTTAAGGAAGGTATTCAATTATTTTTTTATCATCATATTCGATTTCATTCAAATTGTGGTTGGACTCCAATTTTACTCGAATTTTTCAAGTTCAATCAACTTTTTGAATGGTCTGTGGTAAGCTACGAATCGATTCACAATAGTGTAAACTTTACTTTTTCTGCGATTGTATCGTCTGCCCGTTTTGAATTAGGATTTTATTTTTCCCAGTCAGGCGATAGTCGTACCTACCTAGCACAAAAGCAAAACTAAATAAACATTTGGTGGATTTCGGTTCGATTTCATTAATCCCCAGGGAACAATTGCTAAGTTTACTCGTAGGTCGGTAGCGTTGACCTAAATACCTAGCCAAAGCCCTTAGTTAGGGATTCTGTATTCACTTCATTAATTCTTTCACCTCATTTATAGCGAGACCAGACTCCTTTAGTTTTCCCTTACATTCATTAATCAACTTAAGATACCCGTAACTGGATAAATATATAATTATATATATTTATTATTTATTATTATTATACCAAAATGTTTTTGGGGTATATGCCTATGTAGAGTCCATAATATAGGTGAACATCGAAGATTACTTTTGAGCTCAGATAAAGTTCAATCTCAAGTTAATCTTACTTTAATTGTACAGATTCAGCCTCATCCATGAAAAGCCGTTCGTAAACGTTCAAGGCACGTATATTTTACATCTAAAATCAAAGCATTTTTCATAAGTAAAGTTTATCTCTCAATTATCCCACTCACACAGACGTTGCTTAACAAAAAGATAATACCTACATAAAACCCTTAATTTAATAAATGTTTAGGGTCACCTGCGTGAAATTAAATTTCATAATTTGTAGACAGATTTATTGGACTAATTCACGTTTAATCCCTAGGTACTTCTAATCCGACAATAAACCCATATATCAACGTGTGTGCTGTAAGTAAAGTTCACGGGGCTACCACGGTTTAATTAAACTTTCTTGTTATTATACTGTATCAAGTTATAATGACTTTGTTTTTGGTCTTCCATATGTTGTCTAGAGTTAGAAACGAGTAAATCTATCCTATCTACTATCTATATACATTATTAATGTATAATATAATAAAGCTAAACATACATATTATTATGGCTACATATGAATGATGATTATTATTATGAATAATATGATCAAACCTTTCATCAAACCTCATCAAATCTCATATAATCTCATATAATCTCATCTAATCTCATCTAATCTCATCTAATCTCATATAATCTCATATAATCTCATGTAATCTCATATAATCTCATATAATCACATATAATCTTATATTATCTCATATTATCTCATATTATCTCATATAATCTCATATAATCTCATATAATCTCATATAATCTCATCTAATCTCATCTAATCTCATATAATCTCATATAATCTCATCTAATCTCATCTAATCTCATCTAATCTCATATAATCTTATATAATCTCATCTAATCTCATCTAATCTCATCTAATCTCGTCTAATCTCATCTAATCTCATCTAATCTCATCGTATCTCATCTAATCTCATCTAATCTCATCTAATCTCATCTAATCTCATCTAATCTCATCTAATCTCATCTAATCTCGTCTAATCTCATCTAATCTCATCTAATCTCATATAATCTCATCTAATCTCATATAATCTCATCTAATCTCATCTAATCTCATCTAATATCGTCTAATCTCGTCTAATCTCATCTAATCTCATCTAATCTCATCTAATCTCATCTAATCTCATCTTATCTCATCCAATCTCATCTAATCTCATATAATCTCGTCTAATTTCGTCTAATCTCATCTAATCTCATATAATCTCATATAATCTCATATAATCTCATCTAATCTCATCTAATCTCATCTAATCTCATCTAATCTAATCTCATCTCATCTAATCTCATCTAATCTCATCTAATCTCATATAATCTCATCTAATTTCGTCTAATCTCATCTAATCTCATCTAATCTCATCTAATCTCGTCTAATCTCATCTAATCTCATATAATCTTATATAATCTCATCTAATCTCATCTAATCTCATCTAATCTCATCTAATCTCATCTAATCTCATCTAATCTCATCTAATCTCATCTAATCTCATCTAATCTCGTCTAATTTCGTCTAATCTCATCTAATCTCATATAATCTCATATAATCTCATATAATCTCATATAATCTCATCTAATCTCATCTAATCTCATCTAATCTCATCTAATCTCATCTAATCTAATCTCATCTCATCTAATCTCATCTAATCTCATCTAATCTCATCTAATCTCATCTAATCTCATCTAATCTCATCTAATCTCATCTAATCTCATCTAATCTCATCTAATCTCATCTAATCTCATATAATCTCATATAATCTCATATAATCTCATATAATCTCATATAATCTCATATAATCTCATATAATCTCATATAATCTCATATAATCTCATATAATCTCATATAATCTCATATAATCTCACATAATCTCATATAATCTCATCTAATCTCATGGGGGCTAAAAGTGTGCATAGAAAATATTCGAAAAATTATGGGTATACTTTAAATCGATAAACGAACACGTTTCAGTACTTAATAGATTTTTCTCTGTTTACATGTTTGTCTGTTTATCACGTGCATCACGCAAAAACGCGTGAACGGATCATCATGATTTTGGTAGGTAGGTAGTATGAGTCCCTGGAAGTTATAAGCTACTCTTTATCCCAAAATAACACGTGAGCGAAGCCGCGGGCGTCGAGTAGTTGTAAATAAGCATAGTTATATTAATAAATGTTTTGTCTTCATAATGCGTATATTACGAAAAATGGAATTTGGATATCAGCTTTAGGAGGTAGATAAAGGTTAGAATAACATTAGCATAACATAGCCTTTGTTAGCTTACTCTAATCTGGTGCTCTTAGATAACATTATAAAGAGAAGGATTATTTCCATCAAAATAATATAAGTAGATGCAAAACTTGTGGGAAAATCTTTGTTTATGATATAAATGTACATATTTGAGGGTTACATAAGACTCTCGCCTTATAAAAAATAGAAAATGAGTGTTTTATTTCGTCTTTCATTTTATTGATAGTTATGTCATAGAGTGAAAAAAACAACAAACAACACACAATTAGCAACTTTTTGACCATTTGTTTTTTTATGTTTTGCGAATTCGTACTGTCTCTCTAACACTGTCTGTTCCTAATAAAAGAGAAAAGAGGTCACACCGCAAACAACTAAATTCATACATATGTATATGTAAATTTACAAATGCTTATGTTTAACTATAACAACCGCCAAAACCGGCTATCACTTACGTTAAAAATGGTTTCAGAAAAATTTGTTCCTATGGAGCCCGTAGTCTTCCAAAACATGTCGAGCTGATTTTCGACATCATTTTTTAAGTAAGTGCTAGCTGGTTGTTATGGAATTTAGGAACTTACGGAAACTTTAGTACAATGAAATGCTTATCTATCGTATGGTAGCCCCGCTGGCAATCAGTGGCGATAAAGTGGCCGGCGGTAAATGAACCGTTCGCCCCATAAATAGCACTTACGACCGCTACTGGATCTTTCCACTACTTACTTGCAGCCACAGCACATTTCTTCACTAATACCTAATACTCTTTTATAATAGAAAATAGAACCACCCTCCGCTTGAAGGGGTTGCTAGAGAAATGTTATCTTAGCATTTAATTTAAAAGGGGTTTTATATAATCATGCAATGTGTGGGTATTTATGTATAATTTATGTATGGTGAGGGCAAGCTTATTAGTTACTTTGTATGGCGAAAATGTAAGCTATATTTAAATATTATATTAATTCTGAGTAATTAATAGCTATTAATCACTCTTTTTAATCAGCTTAATCTAGTGGCATTAAAAAGGATCACATCATACTAAATATTTAAATTTTGTCACAAACAATATTAAAATTAGCTGTTATTAATTAAATAGCTCAAGTAAACAAATTATTAAATCTGTTGCCCCTAGCTTGAAAGCTTGCCAAAAACTAACAAATTTTTTCTTGGAATGCCTACAACGTCGTGATGCAAGTTACCACCATGTTCTACTTATTTATGGATCAAGTTTTCAATACATAGCCAACATAGCCAAGTTGTAAGAGAGTGGTGGTAGGAGGCTATATTTAGAGCAAGTACTAGTACAGATAGTGTCTGCAGGCGATGTCTTTGTTCACTGACAAGTCTGCGCTGCAACCGGAACCTTTTCATTCCGGCTTTTTCATTACGTATTCCCAAGCCGTCTATTTGTGTCACAAAAGAGATACGTGAACGTAAAGCAAATATTTCACAAACACACCTGCATAATGAGCGTAGGAAGGTAAAGCATTGATTTCTGCTCTGCAATGACCATATAATAAAATGTTTCCCGAATTTTGCCACGCGCGGCCGTCCTTTCCGTTCCACAGGTGTTAATATATGCGAAGATGATGACATTTACGACACACAGAGGCGGCCGCGACACGCACGCTTCCCGATATTAAGCAATAACATGAGCTAAACATACCTTCACGGGGCGCCATCCTGCCTAATGTTACAGCGCAGTCACTGAATTATAAATGCAGCGAGCAAGGTTATGTGGCTGGCGCGAGTCGGAGGCTCGCAGGGCTCGGCCGGGGTCGGAGCGGGCACGAGTACTCGCTGCACTGCTATATGTAGGCTTTACGTCACTTGACTTAACGAGGTTATAGTGTAGTCGGGGCGGAATGCTCCGGACGTGCTTCCCGCCCGCCTCACGCTGGCAAGTGTCGTGGCGCGCCGCCCGCCCCCGCCCCGCGCCGCCCGCCCCACCGCCGGCTGCAGCCTCGGCCGGCTTTGCATAGCAAACATTCAAATTACAGATATAACATTACTGTTTGCAATATGAATTCTTGAACACTTTCCACGATTGCTGTTTCATTTTGTAAGCGTTTATTTAATTAAATTGTGTTGTATATTTTTGTAATAAAAAGATCAAACAGGCCTATTATGGAGGGTGTTTACCTATATTTGCGAATGTACTCATTTACATTTTGATAAATGTAATGAATATTTATACTTGAATAGGCTACGTTGAAGATTTCAATGTAGCCAATTCAAATAATTCAAACGAATAAATTATATTTTGCAAGACTACGTGCAGAGCCTTTATACCACCACAAAAATGAATAGATACAAACAAATAAGCCAATTAAGCATGGGGAGGTTCACCTTGGTGCCAAGAGTTGTAGGAATAAGTGTTTATTGGGAAGGGGTCTAGGTCACCAGTGCGCAAGTCGAAATAACTTGGCACTGAATTGACTGTTTGTCTGTTCGTATTGCATTATGAAATTGCTCTGAAAAAACTCATTCATCATGTAGTATAGATAGCTATACATTCAGCCAGAAAAAATACTATAAAGAAACGCAAATTCTTGAGTTCATTTTGTTCGAAAACGCAAGAAATATGCTTCATTCACATAACCTGATACGAAAATTGATTTAGCGTCGATGTTTTACAGTAATATAATTTACGTAACCTACAAAGCAATCAAAATTCATGCCGTAGCGTGCGTGAAACTCAAGATGTTTCATTGAGAACATCCCTTGCAAGAAACTCAAGTTACAATTTTTGAAACCAGACACTGAAGCGCCCCCTATATCTGTAGTTACTTACTTATTACTAGCACTTGTAAGGTGTGTTTTTAGTTTTTCAGGTTGTTGACTAGCTCAATTTGAAGCAACAGCTCTAACAAAACGTTAGTACACATTGATAAGACATAAAACCATAGATGTCACTACAATCACAGTATTTGGTGATAGCAAGCAATATAACAAGAAAAATGTGGACCTCTTCTGAGAAGAAAACATCTCTGAAATCATAGATGTCGCTTCATTCGGTGGTTCTATCTCGCTTTTCCCTTTTTTTGTTCGTGGAATGGTTGGCTACGAAATAGCCACGTTGAGGAAAATGAAAAGCTGTTTGATTTCTCAGCGGAAAACTAGATGGCGCTAATAACCAAGGATCTAGGTTTTTTCTTTTTTTCATTTTCTTGTTGCATAAGAATAGACCACAATGATAGAACCATAGAGTAATATAATGATAGAACTTACAAAAGTTAAAATATTAAGTTTTAATTAAACATTGCGTAAATACGTATAATAATAATAAATCATACGAAAATTAAATTGTGGTCAGCGTTATTAATTTCAACTAAATATATCTAATGTAATCATATCAATAATGTAAATTGGATTTAACTAAGAAGCTGTTAATATTAAAGCAAATCCGAGTCGAACTAAGATATTCACACCATGACTGCTATCAAAAATTCAGGCCGTGTTGATTGGACTTATCCGAAATGTACAGCAATTGGCTGCCTGCTATTTATATTTCTTAAAGACACTGTACAAAGAGACACATTTTAATAAGAGTTTATACATTTAAAGCATTTAATTTACTGATAAAAATTATGTTAGCGTCAACTAAATAGTAAGACTACTGTGCTCTATCTTCTATACATCCGTACCTACAATTCAACAACAACAAAATAAGAGAGTAAGTACCTAACCATGATTTTTACTAATAAATGACTAAGTATAGTGTTTTGCTCAATGTTTGTTTTAGTCTGAATAAGTTCATGATTCATTTCTGTCGATATAAAAACAAGATTATAAATTCTGTAAACATTTGTGTACAAGTACATCAAAAACATGTATTTACGAGTGTACAGTTTTGTTTCCGTGGCAGCCTGACATCAAAGCCAACGACTTATGTTTTGTGAGAGTCTTGAATTCTGAGAGAATATGCGAATACCGTATAAACACATATTTTAGAAACACGACTTTCATGTCAAGCCGTCAGTTAACCAAAGGATTTCTCTTTGAAAAGACGCGACATACTCGTTTTTAATATAGTTTTATTGCTTTTTAATGACAAAAATGAGAAGAAAACTAATTTATCATTTCTATAAATGAGTTTACACTACATAACTACTAAGCCGATTGCAAACGACATTTCGGTCTACGATAATGCGTCTTAAAGTGTCTACTCAATCAGGGGTGATTCAGTCTCGCAACAACTTCTTTGCTCTCGCTTTAAGTCCGTAATTTCTCTTTCAGAATCGGGTAGTTCTGTGTGCAGTGGCATTTATTCGGTTCACTAGTTTTACATAATAACGAGAATGAGCACGTCTTTATGTGAAGGAACAAAAGTGGCCTTCACTCGCCAACGCGCTGAGAACCTATCTATATCTATTCGTATCTCTTCCTAATCAGTCTTATTTATTGCTAGGATGTGGGAAGAGTAGTATCTGAGAAAACTCTAGTGTTTTACTGAAAGAGAAAAGTTTTCTGTTTTTCCTGGAAGATCTAAAACAGTCAGGAGATAAAAGTTTCTAGTAGAAATGGTCCAGTAAGACACTAGACTAGTTCAGTAGTAGGTAATTAAGTTTGAATTGATACAAAAACTTAAGAACACTCTAAATATTATCTAGATTTAATTTATCCAGAAATATAGTAATGAAGGATGATTAAGTAAAGAATTGATTTCTACGTATTAATATTTATTTGCCGCAAATAAATAATTATAGAGAAAACGGTCGGTACCTACTTAATTTAAAAAAAAATGTGGTGAATAAATTAGATACCGTACGGTCATATGCGGGTGAAGTACCTATCAAAACTAACATAGAATTTGATACGAACATTCTATTCATCGACCCAAATCCAACTTTTCTGTTTCCAGCATATCTATTCAAACGAAAACACAGCAAAATGTTCTATTATCCCACTGTACAAAACTTCTTTGTGTTTGTTATTGATTTTATAAACATTCCTGTTTCGAATTGTTTTGTTTTGTACGGCTTTCCTTATATAAAATATTAAAACGTTAATAAAACTTTTACTGATACTTAAACCGGCTATTCAAGTTGTTTAACTGTTATCATAATTTGATGGTGCCTATAAAATAAAGTAAATCTTAGTAGGTATTTGACGTGATTTAATCTTTAACAAAAATCATTGTTAAATCCTTGACTAAGGTGAAATCTGTGCAAACATAGTTAAAAACCAGTAGATTTTAGAGTTATCTAACTGAAAATCTTGGTATCCTATTTTTATAACATTTCGTCCGCTATCTGCGCTGAAAGTTCCATCAATTTGTTCAGGCTTAATTCGCGAAGAAAGCCTATTTATATGTAAATGAGTGTATAAAGTGGTAATGCTCGAGCATAATGCGTGTGTCGCCGCTAACGGGGGCGTACTTACTGACAGTATCTTCTAAATTTAGACGGCCATCATCATAAAATGACACTATTTATGGAACACAAGAAAAATTACGTGGTACCTTATTTATTTCTATTACTTTTTTATTGCCGCTAACGAGTTAACGGTTAGAAAAGCTTAGTGTTCATTAAAAGGAACCAAAAACGACCCAACTAGTTACTCATAGTTATAGTAACTCTCATTACTAGGTATTACTTAAACGAAAATAAGAAATTTAAAAAGAAAGCATTACACTCCAGTCTTTTCCTCGTACTATCAAGATACATCCATTACCATTTGGCCAAGAAATAGCCATATAGAAAAGATTGCGAAGAATCAAAATTGTTATGTGTATATGTTTTACAGGGTTACTGATTTATATCGCAAAAATAATGCTTGGAAAATTTGCGAGCTTATATAAAACAAAAATATTAATAAAAACTAAATACTCCTAAGCCTTTTAAATAAAAAAAATGAATATTTATCGACGTTTAAAATTTCGATTTATTTGCTCCTAATGTCGGAAAATATGTGACTAAATTATAAGATAATTAAAAAACAATATTATAAAAATGCTGTATTCACAAAAACTGATACAAATGGAGCAAACACTATTATTTTTTGATAGAAATATTTAAATTAATACGGTAAAGTAAGCAATTCTATGTAAAAGTTATCATATACTATCTCGCTACATCTATGTACCTCTCTAGATACTCGTTACATTAGAGCAAAAACGTTCAACTATCACCCTTTATTCTCAAGCTTTACATATGTGAAGCAACTATCTATCAAAAATCTCAAAACTAGAGGCATTCCGTAGTTTTCTGTCCACTTTAATACGGGTTAAAGAAAAAGTGGCTCAATGGCAAATTTTCCAATCCAAAATCGACAATACCCAATTCTGGCATTGTTTATTGGTTTTACTTTAAACTTTTACAGCTCACAATAATTGCTATTTTATACGAATATTTTAAATTACAATTAAACTATATCTTATCATAATAATTAGAGGCAGCTGCTTCATCTGTGTGTAGCTTTTTAAAGCACCGAGTAACCTGTGCATGTACCGTCTCCAGTATAGCGAGAAAATACTAGAAACTCACTTTTGTGGCATTTTGTGATTAACTAATTTGGACTTTCATATGTAATTTAAGTAGCATTTACTACATTACAATGATTACATAAAAATAAACGAGTACTTCTTAAGTTTGTGTTTTTTAAATTGGTCATGTTTTTTCATTATTCACTAATTGTGTTTTGCGACGCTTTTAGCAACAAATCTTTTTACAATTTGATGACATTTTACAATACAACTCGTGTTTAGATTTGATTTATGTTGCAATAGTTTCGTAGCATATAAATTGAAGCTTCATCAGTTACATTTACAATAGAATAAATCCACGCGGGTCTACGACATTTTTAATATACTTTTCGTAGACGATCTACAAGCTGTAGACCGTCTACGACATGGACTATCAAAAATAACGGATGGTGCTTATTTTGCTGTTTATTCATTTTAAGCGCCATTAACGTTGGAAGATGATCTTAAATGTGTCGAGACGGGGTGAAAGGGGGCTATAACTTGTAATACTAGCTTTAGTTCGTAAACCTTATGGAAGAAACAAAAAGATTTAAACTCGTCGTAAACTAATGAATAATTTAGGAGCAGACATTGTAATGTAGGGCAAGGAAATCGTATTATTCCCTTATCAATAAATGCTACGGAAAATTCGTCCGCTAATGACAAATTTGTTTCTTTTTCAGAGCAGACTCGCACCAGCAAAATTCCAATTAACTACAACCTACAATGTAATGTCAGTCTTCAAAAATCTGTATAAACTCTGTATTAAAAATAACCACGAGACACGCTGGCGCTTATGAGAGAGCCTGAAAGTCGCGCCAACGATGTTCAAGGCAAAGCACGTAATAAAAAGTCCACTGACACGTTTATATAATATATAAGAAGTATATAAGGATTTGTTTGTTTACTTGTTACAGTAAATACCGAACATATGCTCTACAGCTTTAGAATTACTAGAGCTATTATTTTCAAACCTTGTCGAAGAGAGAATATATATGAACGGTGTATAAAATTTTTAATGCGATCTAAACAGCTCAAGTGTTTCAAACCAAATTATTACTTGCCAACTTAGCCTAATTATGAATCCCAATTACAACAATGAGTCGAATTCCAATGAGACGACACTCTAAGCCTCGTAGTTAGAGGTACTATATAATAATAATAATAATAACTTTTTATTGCAGACACTGAGATCCATATCACACACAATCATAAACAGAGAATATATACAATATTATATAGAAAGGTACATTTTAAGTTGCAATTGCTACCCATCATACTATACTATAAACAAACTATATATACTACTATTGTACATACAAACATACCTACTCTGTATTCTTTCCACGTGGAAAATAACTACACCGCCCTTCATTTAGATAAAAGCTCCGTAAAAAACACTTAGTACCAAATAGCATTACATGATTACTACTCGATCAGAGATACAAGGTGTCCTGTTGCATATATATACATACATATATATGTTGTTACATATATATATAACGTACAACATATATACAGGATTAATGGGCACTAACGCATATCCTTATAATTAAGGATGGCTTTAGTACGCCAAGAGCAGGAACTTTTGTACTACGACCCTAGAAAATTCGTAAGTAAACCGCTGTTACATGCGAAAAGTTCATCACCCTTAATACTGTATAGAAAATTGATTTCTTTTTTTCAGAATTGCCAAAAGTCGTAAAATAAAAGTGGTTGCTTTTTTAAGGCGTCTTTAAAGGCTGTGCATTAACCCAGTATATTATGCAATCCCGCTAGGGTAAGGGATAAAAAGTACCTTGTTTGTGACTTATACCTTTATCTGTTCTATCGAGCATGACCAGCTATCAACGTGTAGTTATTACATAAAGGTACATATGTATATCTATACTTATTGCTCTCTAATGTGTGTTTTTTTTCTCTTGACCACATTGAAACGACGCACATACAAGCGACACTGTGCTTGAATATGAAGCAGGAACAGCTCGCTCTTAATTGTAATAATATTAATTTGTAAGGACGTATCACGTGTTAACATCTTTGTCGTAACCACAGAGCTTTGAAGTCCATGCTTGTCGCCCTGTGACTAGAGGCGAATTCTTTCTTTATTCGATACAAAACAGGTGTCACCATTTACTAAAACTAACACACTTTCGGCACGCACACTACGACGCACGAGATGTTCATGTACACAGTACGCTTCAACTTCATCGGCTGTGCAATGTCGATATTTTTTATCGATTATTTACACATTTACTTCGAAGATGGAAATATATGTTTTTAGTATAACTATATTATTTAAGTACAAATTATAGTTAACTAGCTATGGCCCGCGGTGTTATCCGCTGTAAAAACGTTTTTATCCCGTGGGATAAAAACTATCCTATGTCCTTACCGGGGACTGAAACTATCTCTATACCAAATTTAATCAAAATCAGTTCAATTATCAAATCATCTTCATAATGACTGGAGCATATTCTGGCATTTTTATGAGGAAACCAGTTGTATCTACCGGTCGCAAATATCCATTTATTTTTTAACACTGGATTTTTTGGAAATCTGTAAATTAAGTATGTGTTAAATAAAAACCGTAATCCAGAAACATTTCCATACAGATACAGAAACATCATATACATTATATCGATTATCGATAATTTGCTAGGTTCCATTTACACATCACTTTGCTATCGAGAAGTAGCGTCGTCAAGACAACGAATGTGTTAATGCCATTCAAAATGTCAAAAGTTTTATTTATTAAAATTACGAAATTTTACTACTTACCGATGGTATTTCACGCCGGTAACACTGGAACTTGTTCTTACAATTTTTAACTTGACACCAGGACATATTTAATAGTTTATCATGCTGTAAAACCGAGTAAAACGACCGAAAACTCTCTCTCGCTCGGACTATGTTTGACAACAGACTGACAAGCGCTGTCGTAGGTTAGGTTGGCATGTTTACTGGTCCAAACGAGAACCACGTATTATTAGTCATTTCGCTTCTATGGGGGGGCGCGCGCGGGGGCGATGTGGCCCGGTCGTTCTGTGGTCGTAACCATACATTTCTGCCAGCTATGAAAATAAAATAACCCCCCACCAGCCACCAATAATGCCAGTACCACCATTTATTTATCCACCACAGTATTTATCTTGTTAAAACAAAAGACGGCCAAAAAACAAAACGATATCAATTTATAGGTCACGTCTACCCATCATCATTATTTCATTTTGTTCACATAAATATTATTTTAGGATATCATTCCTTCATTTGGCGTAACATGATAGGTAAATATATGCCCACACACCCATCGTTCAATATTTATTCTGTACAGATAGAACTACACGAGCGATCCGGATAATTCCATCGCCTGAGGGAATTCCTGGAAGATCTTTCAACGAACGAACGAGGTAAGCTCAAGGGAACTTATCTACTGAATTTCAGCTTTCGTGTTCTTGTAAGCTCCTTTATAGGGGCTATTAGTTTTCTAGATTTTGTAATAATTAGATTAATAAATCCTTTTTAAGGTATTTTAAATCGAAAATAGACAAAAATACCAATGGTTAAATAAATTTAAGACATCCTTGCTCAGTTACACACATTATCTAGTGAAACTCAAGTCTAGTTAAAGTATGTAAACAATTTAGGAGTGAGAAATCCATACTGGTTAATGAGAAACTACAGTGATATCAATATTGGTTAAAAGAAGTCAAATAAACAGTCATGTCCCTAAGTGAAAACAGTATCTTTAGATTAAATTGGCAATACGACATAGAAACCTAACGTTACGAGTCACCATTCCTTCCCGGCAGGTAATTTTAAATTACAACCTTAAAGGCAAGAATTCCTCGAACAAAGACAATCCAAGGCTGGTCCTAATTCGATTATTGGCTGTTCAGGAAGTTTTCAGTAGTTTCAGAAGGGGCCGCGGGACCGTCCGATAAGATTCGTTAGTAAAAGATTTTTTGGAAGCTTCCTCATTACGACGCGCAGGTAGTTTGTGTTTGTTGGAGAATACACAATAATTATCGCAATTAAATATGTTAGTTTTGAAACAACAGAGATAAATAGAAGATTATATTTAACCTCAAACATATATCTAATATTCGAACACGTTCAACTACGTTTGCCAGTTGTTATTATATTATTGACTCAATAGTGGTAAAATTTTAAACATATGTTTACCTACGTTTTGTAAAAAGAAAGAATGTACTTTTAACATTAATAGGCAATTATATACTCGTAAAAACAGTAGATCAACATAGTAGGAGAATACGTTCTATCGCTATCTGTCGCAGCAATCTCGCATTTCGTCATGAAAGTAGTTCACTTGATATTTCCAGTCTCACGCGGCGCGCTTTCCCACATCTCACAATACAAACAAATGAAAACAAACAGCCAGCTTTCCATTGTGAGAGGATGGACGGGTTCAGCTTTACAGTCAGGGGGACTCTTCTAAACTACTTACTACTACTACTACTAACTAAATAAATAAATTCTTTATTGTCAGACACATAATCCATAAAATACAGACAAATTAAACACACTAGCTTAATACACACAATACACTAGAAACATATACCACGGCTCTTTGCCCAGACAGAATAAAATATTAATAAATAATTGACATAAATGATACAGAGTGTCACAAAAATAGAATACTAATGTGTGTATGGTGTAACAAATAAAATCAAGTTATTATTTAACAATTGTCTGTATGTTAAAGGCAATGGAGGTCATGCAAAATTCTAAGAGTGTAGTTACAAATGTAAGTTTTTAACTCTTCTAAAAGTAGGGTTATTTTAAATGGGGCAAAATTATTGCTGAATTATTATTTCCTATTTAATACTACATCTCGTTATACAGTGTTTAAAACCACACCCCTAAACGTAAGCCTCTTGGTGTTAATAAATCGTAAGAGAGCCTTCTTATACAATCGTGGGACAAAATTCAGTAAAATTTACAGACTCAAACATCGAGATATGTGAGTAAATATCAGTGTCTTTTTTTTCGATAGGTCAAAACAATGGTCAGTTAGTCACTTCTTGACTTATTTTATCAAATAAAGCCAGACCACGCTTCGCTCATAAAAAATATTTAAAACTCTGGCCCAATTATATTCCTAGAACCATTCCTGTAACCGAGAGGCGAGATTGCAACGTCAGCAGAATCTTTGTAGGCCAAGGCTCTTCGCTTCTGCTTGTCTCGAATAAATGAGGTTATTTAGCTCCTTTTAAAATAATGAACGGACATTTAACGTCTGCTTAACGGTAATAAACGTCAATTTATTTTATTTAACGCTGAGCTCAATTGTTTATTCTCCCCGGGTCGTTATCGTTTCGAATTAAATAGCTGATTAATCTAAAATACTGATATATTATTGAAAGTTTACTAATTACCCGTAGAGAATTAATTTGGAATCATTTGATTGGATTTCTCAATAATTTGAAATCGGGTCTTATTTGATATAATATTCAATTAAAACTCAATATCTTCAGTTAATTTCTGACGAAGTTTGTAGTCAATAACTAAGCGCCAATTATGAGCCTTCTAAGAAAGTCACTCCAAATAAATTTAATTATATCGCAAATAGAGCCTCTTTGTTTTGTGTTTGTCTTTATAAAACGGAACGAGGAGCTCTTGTCAGTATAGTTTAGGTAGGTTTGCGGTTTGATTGAAAAAAATTGAGACCTTTGGATAGTAGTTTGCAATGACACCACGAGTTTTGAAATAAGTATTAATAAAGCTTAACATGCACACTGCACACTATCTGTATCATCTTGCTAGATGGCGCTGTGTGCAATGTCCCGGAATATTTATTTATTTATTTTATTATTTCATCTCATTTGCAATGTTAGTAGTTATGTCATAAGTAAGTCTATACAGAAATGAAGAATACAGTCGCCATAAATTCTGCATTACAATTCACAGTAATATCAAACTGTCCAATTCACCAATATCTTAGTGGCATTCCATTTTGGGCGCTTCCGTGGGTCGGTTGACACATTAAATTGTAGGTCCCGGCTGTTTGTTTAGTACGGCAGTCGTTAAGCCATGTCAGAGATCCTTATGGCGGCTTGATGAACTCTCGGCACCAGAGTTGGCCACTCTCATTCGATAAGAAGACGACCAATATCTTGTCTAGTTGCTATAATGACTATATAGACATTGTTATATACTAAGACAAAGTTTAAGGGATCATTTGCACAGATATAATATTAAGACGTAACAACATAACGGCCAAGCTTGTTCCACAAAACACATTAACAAAGCAATCTGAATGAGGTACTAGGGAGACGAAGATAGAGTAACGAATATCAGTAAGGGATCTAGGTTTATCTTTTTGGTACCTATGTATTTTCTAGATTCTTGACTAACTTGTATTGTATTACGTTAGCTATCTTATAATCGTTTTTTTACGAAACCTTAACTAAGTACATGTTCAGATTTTCAAAATTTCAGAGAAAAGTCTTGTACTTAAATACTAAAAGCTCAAATAGATACATGGACGTAATGAAAAACCCCAATCTTGATCTTACTTGTTTGCGATTTAGTCTTCTTAGAATTCTATGTAGTATTTGTATGAACAATAAAGTGTTTATCTAATGTTTAATCTGGGTCTTCAAATCCAGAGTAAATAGGTTTCTTCAAGGCAAACGTGCGACATCTTAGACTACAGTGGTCCTTAACATTAGGCAGGCTGTAGTCAAACGTTGGCATATTCCGTGTTAAAAACAAAATGTTCTTGCCATCGTTTCTATCATTTACTTACGTGGACTTCTAAGATGTAGTCATAGTCATTTATTTGCGAATTGTAAAGGTTCAACAAAAAACACCGAACAATCACCCTGATAGGGTATGCAAATATGTCTGAGTGAGAAGCGGCCCGATTCATATCATACATTTCTCGTTTAAAAAGTCGTCAACTGAGTAGTAACATTTCCTAGTCAAATATATTTTTAAGGCACGGGCAAAATGTTCTAAGTTTACTACACTTTTAATGTTTTCTAGTAATTTATTTAAAAAAATATTGCCATTGATTTAGGGCCCATACTTAACATTTGCAATCTAGCTTTTGAAGTGTACAATAATACTTCAATGTTTTTTACTGACTCAAAACATTTCCTACGCAGTCTGCGGCCGTTTTCTTAACTTGAATAGGTCCTGAGCGTCGGCGCGGTGCTCCCATCGCCCCAAGTGCTATCACAAACTCAAGTTGGAAAACAAATTCGAGAAGGAACGCTCTCTGCCGTGGTCTTGAAATGCTGACATAGTATATTAAAGAATAGTCATTTTTTTATGTTCCTCGATCAATCCAACTAATACAGTTCACTTCGAAAAGATTTGAAGCAAAGTTTGATTTGGAGGATAGGCAAGGATGAACCTTATCCATTGCTAATTTAAGGAATCTAAAAGATACTATGTCCGAGGCAAATACTCACCTCGCTAAAGATGGTGTAAGGTTTTTTTTATCTATACTCTATACTTAATATTATAAAGATAAAAGATAAAGAATCTTTATTAATACTATAAAGTTGTAACATACATAGGTATAGGTATAAGTACTAATATCATAGAATATGCTACACAAATTACAATATCTCATCAAATTGAATTTATAACATTTAGTTTTAATAAAATTTTAGAAGTTACAATCTAAAGTTATAAAGCTGAAGAGTTTGTTTGTTTGTTTGTTTGATCGCGCTAAGGAACTCCTGGTGCGAATTGAAAAAATATTTTTGTGTTGAATAGACCATTTATCGAGGAAGGCTTTAGGCTATATAACATCACGCTGCAACTAATAGGAGCGAAGAAACAATGGAAAATGTGGGAAAAATATTCATCTTTGAGGGCTTCCGTTACGTGCCCTGCGAAAATGGTTCAAGATATCAAAAAAATATGTATGAAAGAATTATTTCTCTTGAAATGATCTTACAAAATGTCCGCGACAGTATATGTCTATATTTTACGATTAACTCACTACAACCGTTTTTATGGTAATAACTATTCCACGCGGACGAAGTCGCGAGCACAGCTAGTGTAAAATAAGACTCACGTTTGACTACAACACGCGAACCCAAGGAAGCATATTGTGTAATGAGTTGAAAAAAGGAGTGACTGCCCTTGTGTACGACTTGCTTGCTTACTATTAACTAGTGGATGCCCGAGGCTTCCCTCGCATTATTTTTAGATAAAAAGTAGCCTATGACATTTCTAAGACCTCATACTACCTACATACCAGAAATCATGATTATCCGTTTTGCGTTATAAACCGATAAACAGACAAACATTCTAAAAACTGCTGAAACGTGTTCTGTAATGGATTTAATACACAAAAATTTTTTTTAATATCTTCAATGCTCAAACTTTTGTCTTTCTTCAGCTTTATTATATGTCTGTATAGATTTCTTTTAATTCACTTCTGACGGTGCCCCGTGCACTTGAAAATGGTGCGCTTTGGCTAATATATTGCTGTTCTATGTCAGTGCCTTGAAGTGAATTTTCCGATCCAGTGATTGTCGTTAGTCAGAATGCGGGGCAATAAAGTAGAAATGTTGGGCACCACTGAAGTTGGTTATGTTTAAAATCGAGTTAAGGACAAACTAGGGTGCGGGCTGCGGTTGAAAGGGATTGCCCAAATTAACGTCACGTGAAATAAGATACGGCTTTGTATTTTGTGAACAAAGTGCCTCGTTCATTTTGTTTTGGGTAATAACTTAAAATGTTTAAATAAGTCGTAAAAGGCCAAACAAACTATCCACACAAACGTTACATATACGCGCCATATTTATGTCATAAACCATATCCGTACTACAACGCGAATATAACGTTTTCATTTTGTGACGAGCTCTCCACAACACATGGCGTTTTTCTACTAAAAACTGTCCCCGCTGCGGAAAACTTTTTGTTGTTCTGAAAACATTATCAATAAAACATTACATATTTCCTTAACATAGGTATATACGGGTTATGTTCGCCATCTATTCTTTCATATTATAGGTCTCGATATATTTTACGAGTGGTTTTATTAAGATCTTTTATCCCCGCTGTAAAACCTTGAGTGGGTTGTAAAGCTTGATTCAAAACAAATGATACTCAACAATAATACTGTTGTGTGGTTTTGTATCCTTTTTATATCGCATTTTACAGTTTATTGGATTTAAACAAGTAGGTTAGAAGGAAATGCGTTAGTTTGTTCTGTTTCAAATGCATCAAACAGATAAGTCGATATAAGCTTAGCTCATAGTTGATGATGATTATATTAGGTATTCAGACTAATTGATTTTGAATTGGCATATTTAAAAAAAATGAGATAATAGCAAACACAACGCTCATCCATACATTTTCAGCGACTCATCTAAAACTATAATATTTAAGTATCTGGATAGCAAACCTAAAATATAACAAACTTTACATACTAAAAATAACAAATAACACTTAAAATTAGTTTTAAAATTTATTTTTATTATGTAATTTCTTTGGTGTGCATTAAAGACATATCTTATCTTATCTTAAAATGGATACAAAAACACTACATTTACAATGATTAAGACGACAGCGAGCTGTCATTGGAAATCTTGTCCCCTGAGTGGTTGGATCGATGAAGGGTCGCCCATACATCATCCACGTACACCCCTACACGCAGTAATTTGTAACACCACCCTGTATACATATAATATATTTGTATATGGTTTTTACGAAGTTTCAGATGGTTCAACTCATACTTAAGTATGTTGCACATAGTTATGTGTTTTCTGTGAAACATTGTGTTGCTAAGAAAAAGATTTTGATGTTATATTTGCATTTGTATGCATCAATATATAGGTAGTACCAGCAATAATCGAATTAAGGGATTACTTTATTGAATTATAGAAAATGCATACAGCGTTATGCTCCATGCTTTGGTTTTATAGTGCGAACTGTCAAACAAAACTATTTTTATATTAGGTCTTTGAGCCAGTGAGCAAGCAAACAAGAACCTACATATATCTAGTATTTAAAGAAGTTGCTTCGATATTTATTTATTTATAATGGTACACAAAACAGAATGTGTTCCCAAATAAGCTACATTCAAAACTGGTTTTGATCCAGAACAAATTCCTAAGATAAGTGTACACAGCTTGAACAACATAAATGCGATTAATAATTTCAAAAACCGGAGTTAGACAGAGAATACAGTTATATATGTTTTTGCATATAAAAGATTTGGAATGTACGCCAATAATTATACATACTTACAACCCACACCTTAAACAGCTCGACTCTGTAGTCAGGTTAGTATCATATATCATAATACATACAAGTATACAAATCAATACACACACGCATAGTTCTATTTGAAGCTATGAAGACATAAAAATGCTCCATAAAATACCGATGCATTCAATAGAGAAAGGTTTCTACTGTACGTTTACTATGAGGGTCGTTTCAGCAAATTTGATTCAAACAAACTGAATTACTATATTGATATGTATATTCAGACCAAAAAGTGTAGGAAATATGGCGGTGCCCCATGTAATACATTGAACAAGTATTTGCCCTGGCGATACTGTGTTGGGATCATGAAAATAATAAAAAATCTACAATAAAAAAAAATTTGGTTTACTAAAATATATTTTGACATGCGTAATTATTTTTAGTACAGAAGAAGAATTAAGATTTCTACACTCTACTTGTATCAATTAATGAATACTTTGTATTAATGTTTTTAAATTTACCACTGTAAATAAAATAAGCAACTAATAGAAAGATAGATAGATAGATTGATACTTTATTGGACACAAAAAACATAATACAAAACGGAAAAAAATAAAAAAGAAAGTATCAAGTATTTCTAGTATATAGTACAATATAGTTAGTAAAAGCATTAGTGATCGCAAGATATAGTGGATAAGTACCATTATTCTACGAGTATAAAATCATCACATGACGTCTCAGTGTAACATACAATTTAAATTAAATTAGTTCAAATGTATTCATTTTATTGAATTGAAAATAGTACTAGGATCATCAATCATTATTTTTGTTTAAGGCATTATTTTAAGGCAAAATATTTAATAGCTGTTAATCAATACACTTAGAATGAATGGGGTCGGGTGGAAGCTTGTAAAATACGATAATGAAACCATAAAGCGAGTGCGAGAATCGCGCGAGTTTCGTTGAGCTTTAAGGCGCCGTTTCCCGTGCATATTTTTAGATATACAAACTGTAGTATAGATTACATACCAAAGGAAGTTTGAGTGATGAATTATACCTTAATTGTTAGTAGACAAACAAGAGTTTGCCACAGTACACGTTTCATATTTTTCATTTTAATCCAAAATCTACAAAAGTTTTTCACACAAACTGCAAAGCCATTGAATATATGTGATTAGTATTTTAGAGGCGACCTCAATGTTTAATGACCTGTAATTTCACACAAATTTTATTCGTATTTGAATCTTACAATACAACAGTTTTTGTAGGTAAAACGAGCAGGTTACTCCGCCTTAAGACGCCTCGTGGCTCGCGTGCCGCCGCCGCCATATTACTAAGTTTGGGGCGACATCGAGCGTACGGCGGGAGACGCGCGTACTATTTCATGTCACTGTTTATTGTTTACCTCGAGAATAAATTACGTGGACACGAAAACACGTAAACAAGCGCCCTTAAATAGCCTCTCTTATGAGTTAAACCGTACGTTATAATCTGTGGGGTTTTGTTCTCATATGTATAGGTATACATATGTACAAATCATACTTACATAACTGGTAAAGAATAATCTGAATCTTTATCTGAATGAAAATCAAACACTTTTATGGCTTTATTTTGTATGCAAGAATCAAGAATGCTTCATTGAACAGGTAACACTCTATCTGTCAAAGTAAAATTTTGTAAATATTATGTTTTTGTTAGTATATGTAGGGCTTCGTGATTGTTTTTTATCAGTTTTATTAACATTAAACTTAGACCATGTCATACTGCAGCCCTGCAACACAAGGTCCCTGTGACACTTAGTGCAGAGCTCTGTTTACCTCACCAACGTACCTTTGTAAGTTACTAGTTCTACATCATGTTTTAGTTATTTTAGTGGTACGTATACACTCTGTAGTACATAAATAAAGGATTTTATTATTATTATTTATTATTATTGCAGGCTATCTATGCATTCAGTAAAACGCTTATGTAATGAACCCATTCAGTAGGTATATAAGTACCTAACGCTAGCGCAAAACCTAATCAATGTTCATTTGTACGAGGAAGTAGGTAAACGTATCTAACATCTATAGAAATAGACTAAGCTTAGAATAGGCTATAGCTAGTATACGATAATCCTTAAAGCAGGTCGGCGTTTTAGATATGAATCGGTATTCCCCGTACACGCCACAGGACGAACAGACAATGCGGTAAGACTACGTACTGGCACTATTCCAGAACCAATAGAAAAATAGGTCTTATTAGTCATAGGAGCACGGCAAAACACACACTACTCATCCAAATTGAAATTGTATATTTTGCTCTCCGCTGCACCGTAAAATATTCATGGAGTAAGATAATCATAAGAGTTCATAAGAGTTATCATAACATTAACCGCTCTGCAGTATATCATTAGTTATCGTTATAGTCACTCGAAGATCGTCGAAACGTCAACACGGGCCGCTAATACTTTTGCATAAAAAAATTGATAAATTAGTCTGCCGATCTCTGAACTATTGTTTAAAGTGTGTAATAACAAGCAGTGTACAGTGTTACGTAAAAAAATACTGTGTTTTATAAACAGAACAGTGCAAAAACACGTAAAATAACAACAAGAATTTTATAATACATATCAAGAAAAATATTATTCAACTACCCCAAGTTCACTACAACAAAGACCCTATTATCTGGATTGATATTTGGATAATACAACATATCTACCTCTAAAAAAATGCCCAGAGCCAAAGGAGTTCCCGAATTAAAAGACTCCACCAAATCGCTTGAAGTCGAAAGAAGGGATTTATCTGATTCTCGAAAACGGACGAGAGATCTGGTTGACAGAGATTGGCAGCTGGATCTTAAATCATTTCAAGAAGAACTGCTATCACACATGGATGACAGGTTTAATAAGATCGAAGCTAAGTATGAGGAAACCATAGAATTCCTCTCGTCGCGCTGTGATACTCTAACCTCAAAATATGAAAGCTGCGCTGCGCAACTCACTGAACAAAACCAGAAGATAATTGACCTCGAAAGAAAAGTCGAAGATCTGTCCCGCAGTATCCAGATATCACAGATAGAAATAAGAAACGTCCCTATAAAGGATAAGGAATCTAAGACGGACCTGGAGACTTATATGTCTATGTTGTTCAAGACACTAAAATTGGACCCAATGCCGGTTAAAGATGTCTACAGAGTAGCTGGGAAAAAAGATGGGAAGCGGACAATTATTGCTAAACTGATCAATTCCTCAGTGAAATTTGAGGTACTAAAGGCCGCCAAAACCCACAACGTGAATCACCCGACCAGCAAACTTAATGCTACTCATCTAGGACTTTCTACTTCAGTGAGCAGCCCAATATTCATCGGAGAACATTTGTCACCAAAAGCAAGAAGACTATACTACCTGGGAAGGCAACTAGTCAAAGAGAAAACCTATAAATTCTGCTGGACCGTCAATGGTAAAGTCTATATACGCAAAAACGAAAATTCGGTCTCCATTCATCTGCGAGATGAAGATCAAATTGATAAACTAAAGTCCATCTGACTGCCAACACAAAAATCTAAAATTACCTTGAAATATTTCTTTTACATGCACCTTAGCACAATAAGATTTCTAGCTTGCTTCTCGTATTCGAATATTTATGTTTTTACACCATATGCAAATATCATTTTTATGGCAATAAATACAATGATAATGAGCAGTTTCTTCCCAACTAATAAACTAACTGTCACTCACCTGTATATTCGTATTATAATTTTAATCCCGTATAATACTTCGGTCCAAATTCAACAAACAACAAAACACATTTACCATTTATCACACTCATCAACAAAACACTTCTACTACCTACTACTGGCTTATTTAACCATCACTATACGTACACCCAACTACTCAACGAACACAACCGCCTCGATCATTGATTATCAGAAATTATCAACACAAATTAGACTCCCCACACACAGCTTGAACTTACAGGTTTACACGGGGACGGGCCTCACTCATATTGTTCTCTCACAAACAATTAGTCTGACACCCCAAGATATCCTATATACAGCCTACATATATATTACAAATACTACTTGCAAATTGAGACAAGATTTACATAACTATACAACGCGTTGTTACAGTGCAATAGTTACCGCATCACTGTTCTTTAATATCCTAACTTCTTTCGCTTGGTTATGCTATCGCAGTTTTAACCCTCTAATTGACCGTGGACTTTTATGTACTAAAATGGTACCATATATAGGCAAAATGTACAACACTCGTTTCCTTGTCACCAAACTCAATTCCAGTGTTGTAAACGTGCGTGTTGATTTAGTAAATATTTTGCTCAATAATGTTTCACTAAATTTAACCCCATTTAACCTATTTTATAAACCCATATATGTTCACAACTTTAATATAGTACACATTTTCAGACAAACATCCCCATATTATTATTTTGTTAATGATGACTAACCATGACGTTATATTAGACCTTGATAGACTTCAGGTAGCAAGTGAAACTATATGTTCCCCTGAGGACTGTATCAAATTTATTGGGAATCACCTGAGAAGTCTCAAAATTCTATGTCTGAACATAAGAAGTGTTAACTCAATAACAAATTTTAAAAATTTCACTGTTTTACTAGATAGGCTAAATTTCACTTGTGATATTATTATCCTCACTGAATGTTGGATTAATGTACTTAAAAATCCCCCAACAATAGAAGGCTACTTGATGTCCTACACTAAGAATGTCAAATTACAAAACGATGGCGTTGTAATCTTTGTTCGATCTGAGATTAGTCACGAGATAAGTGAACCGGTATTTGTTGATGCTAACTGTCTCTTAGTTAGATTAAAACCTGACACCGTCATTGTAGGTCTGTACAGATCTCCCTCTTATAAAAACATAAAAAACTTTCTAATTTCACTTGAAAACTTAATTCTTAAGCTCAAAAAATGCACAACCATTGCTGTGATGGGTGATATGAATCTGGACATACGTAATGACACATCGGAATCAAATATAATTGATTACCTGGAACTTTTAACAGAATTAGGCCTCCAACCAGCACATACCCTTCCTACTCGGTTTGGAAATTGTTTGGACCATGTTTTACTGAAAACTACACTGCCATCCTTCGTAACTGTTTTGAAAGCAGATATTACTGATCATTTTCCTGTGGTTTTAAGTATTAATAAACCCCCTAATCCTAACAAACCAATTAATTATAAGGATCTAACTGACTGGGACTCTGCCTTACACGAGCTCAGTAAAATACATTTTGAGCCATTATTTGATTCTGAAGACGTGGAAAACATTGCCGAAGCATTTGTAGCTAAAATCTCTAATTGTATAACCAACCATACCAAACGGGTCATTATTCCTAAAAAACAGAGAACCTGTCAGCCATGGGTTACTCCTGGTATACTTAGATGCATAAGACATAGAGATAAATTAAGTTTACAAGCAAAAAAACATCCAAAAAACGAGATTATTAATTTAACTTACCAAAGATATAAAACCTTTTGCGACAATTTAGTGAAAAATGCTAAAAATAATTTTGATCGAAGTAAGCTCGAAAATAGTCTTCATAATCCAAAACTGACCTGGAAGACAATAAGAGACGTAACACACACAAATAATATAAGAACCGTCCCCACAGAACTTTTATCAATTAAGGAATCTGAAACAGCATCTTTAGAAAATGTGAACATATACTTCACGAACATTGGTCGTGAACTAGCTGAAAACATTATTCATACCTTACCGAACCCAAATTCACAAACAATGACCTCAACACATACAACTTCTAGTCAAATTCCTTCCTCATTTTTTATTACTCCAACTAACCACTCAGAAGTAGAACAAATAATAATGAAGTTAAAAACGCATTCATCTGTGGGGTGGGACAATATTCCATCTTCTTTCCTTAAAAAAGCCAAACATCTTATAGTTCCTCCTCTGGTTGAACTAATAAACAGGTGTATAGAAATTGGCTGTTTTCCTAAAGTTTTTAAAAAAGCTATAATACATCCAATACACAAAGCAGGTGACAGACTCCGTGTCTCTAACTACAGGCCAATCTCTGTGCTGCCGACAATCTCTAAGGTATTTGAGAAGATCTTAAATTCTAGACTTACCCTGTATCTCGAAAATAATCACTTACTAGCAGATGAACAGTTTGGTTTCAGAGCAGGAAGATCCACCCAAGATGCGGTAACTAAACTAAGCACAGAAGTAGCTGAGAGCCTGGATAGGTCTCAAAAATGTCTGGCTGTATTCTTAGACCTGACTAAAGCTTTTGACACGGTGTCAGTCCCTCTTCTTCTGGATAAGCTTGAAAAACTAGGAATAAGAGGTATATGTCTTAAACTCTTTAAAAATTACCTCTCTGATAGATTTCAATACGTTAAAATTGGCAACAAATTGAGTTCGGAAATTTCCATTTCATATGGCGTTCCTCAAGGTTCAATTCTCGGACCCAGTCTCTTTTTAGTTTATATAAATGGTTTGTTTTCTTTAAAAATACCTAACGCCCGATTTTACGGGTATGCCGATGATACGGCAATAATTTTCAAAAATGACTCTTTCCCAGAACTTTATAACTCAGCTGAAAAGGGGCTTATCGTTGTGAAAGATTGGCTACAAAATAATCTTCTCAGTTTGAATCTAGCTAAGACCAAATATATTACGTTCTCATTAAGAAATAGAACAGCGGCATCTGCCTATCAACTCAAAATTCACAACTGTCTCAGGGGCACGAATTGCACTTGCCCAAATCTCGAACAAGTGTCTGAAATAAAGTACTTAGGAGTTATAATTGATCAACAAATGTCCTGGTTACCGCATACTAAAATTATTGCTACTAGAATCAGAAAACTAATATGGCTTTTTAAAAGATTAAGATATGTCATTAACGATATAAAACTATTAGTTTCTATATATAAAGCTCTTGGGCAATCTATAATAGGCTACTGCATTAACGCCTGGGGCGGCGCTTACAAGATTCATATGCTTCTTGTTGAACGTGCCCAAAGATCGCTACTAAAAGTAATGCTTTTTAAACCTTATCGTTTTCCCACGATAGATCTGCTGTCGGTTTGTAATGTATTATCGGTTAGACAACTTTACATTCATAACGTTATTATAACGCAACATATGATGGTACCATACACTAGGTCAATAACTTCTAAAAGACGTGATAGAGACCTAAGCTATGTTATCGTGACAAAATCTTATAACACACAATTCATTAATACCCAATTTTGCTCTTTAGCGCCCTATTTATACAAAAAAATCAATTTACAGCTTGATATATACCACCTTCCAAAAAATCTCGTAAAATTAAAATTAAAGAAATGGCTGGCTACATATGCATATGAGGAGACTGAAAAATTACTTAAAATTGTTATTTAAAACACACATATATGTATATATATATATATATATATATGCATATGATATATACTCTTATACATAACAGTACTTCACAACCCCAACACATTTAAAGTAAATATTTATCACCTTAACCATCTTAAACTGCTTATTATTATTTTCATTTTTCAAAGTACAATTCTTATAAGTAAGTACTACATCAAATAATTTAAACGAAATTAACAAAACATAACTACTTCAAATATTAATGGTCAAAGACTTCCTATTATGTAATCCATTAATGTCCACATCAGTAAACCGTGCCAAGAAAAGGGTTAACATATCCGACCCTCCGCTTGCGCCTCTGGCTATTTATAGATTCAGCAACTTGTTTACTATGTTGCACCTCGAGTGTTTCAATATCATGTCTTCGATTCTCTTTGTACATAAACCCTACGATGTATTTGAATACCGAAATATAAGAAACAAGTGACTAAGTATTTATTGGTACTCGAACAAATACTGAGGCTTGAAACTTAAACACTAAATATTAAATTTAATAACTTTTGATTCCTAACTACGTTAACCTGTTATTAACTAATTTATTAACCTAACCCTCATTTGTAATTTTACTATATTGCTACATAACTAAATAACATGTATAACGGGAAGACGTTGGTATCCGGGATACAGATATTTCTCGTCCGGACGCCAACACACCGCGTGCAACTTTGAAATTAGATTATAAATATTACCTTTCCTTAGTTTTTAAGTACCTATTGTATGAAACCAATAAAAATTTTTGAGTTTGAGTTTGAGTTTGAGTTTGAGTTATCATATCATGAGGCAAGTCTTAAATACCTATAATCGTGGTGGCAGTTGATAAGTACCTACGTAATATTATTTTAGTTGTCTTTATTTTTTCGATCAAGAGGAAGGTCTTAACCCTGAAAGTTCCACGGAGTAGCCGCAACAAATCTTTATAAATGACACCTCGGGAGCCGCAAAATAAAGACTCGCCAAGGGAGCTCCTCTCACTCCAACTCTTTACGATTACCACCGAACTCAGTCCAGTTAAGACCAACACAAAGAAGTTACTTTTTATCATTCTTCCCTCTTTTCAGGTACCTGTAGGGCTGCAGCGCTATGCTAATGAGGGTAGAACGCCGTATTTATTATAAGGGGGAGCGTTTCATGTTTTAGGGGTTGAAATTTTTTCACGTTTATAACACTTTACTAACGATCGCGGAGGCCGTAAACGTAAAGTTAAATCACGGGTTTAATTTGAACCCTTGACTATTTTTATGCCGTTGCAATGCGTATTCATTCCATACATAGATGTGTAGAATAAGCTTATTATGTTACCAATATACCATTACGAGTACTTACATCAATAGGGAAAAGAAGCAAATATTTTTTATCAAAATAAATTATTCAGGACGTTCCCCGAAAAGTAATAACGTCAACCTTAAGTAACATTAGGGTACGCATAAATCACTATACGACACATGAATCTAATAAATGAAATTTAAAAAATAAATTGTCCTAAGGTTCAAAGTGTTTTAAAAAAGAGATTGGTTTTTTTAACTGGCGCAGAAATAAAGGAGTTTGACTTACGTGTGTGTAGTGTCCGAGCACGTGAGTGATTAGTGGGTGGTGGTGTAAGAGACGCGGGGCGGGCGCATGACTCCGAGACAGCGGCCTCACTGCCGGAGCGCCCGCCCCGACGCGCGCCGCTGCTGACCCGCCGCCGAGCTACGAAGGCGCTACGCCGCCTTCGTAGAAATATACGCTACGAAATATACTCGTGTCGTCAATACGGGTAATGTTATCGTTACACTGATTTATTTTATGCTTTATACATATGTAAGTACTTGTAATGTTTCTATATTAACGATTTTTAATTTTATAAAAATGGTTACATTTAAGTGTAGTTATGAGTTAAATCACAATGATTATAACTTATGGGATGTTGGCACGAATTAATCAACTTTTGGTACATAAAAGTCAAATGAAATTTTTTTTTGTTTCTTTTATGGTATGAATATACCTGCTATGTATGAGGCACTCAAAATATTTGAATAAATAGAAGTTAATATAAAATTAATACCACATCTGTTTTCTTTTAGACTCCCGTATAAAGGCTACACAAACGGAAGTGAAATAAGCTGAAACCGGGATTAGAGCCTTCGAATGAACGATCGTGGATTAACTATCTGACTATTACTTCGCGTTACTTCTAACTATCTATTACATCTATGTACCTGTTACCTATTGGACTAAAGAAAATAGACGGTAACTGTACTCGTAATATTTTCATTTATGTAACGAGATGATGTCTTCTAGTAAGATTTTATTCAATATACATACAACTATCTATTTGGTAACAGTGGTAGTACGAGAAAACTATTATAGACAAGGCGTAGGCTCAGAAATTATTGATCTTATTCTTTTCGACAAAAATAGATGCTTTCTGCTAGAAAGTAGATAACCGATATCTTTTTAAATACGTGGTCCATACTAATCTAAGAATTAGGGGCGATAGCCTGAATCAGCCATACCTACTTATGCAATGAAAATCTGAGTCAGACAGTATAAACGACTTTTCTTTTAAGTAGGTACATATTTAATATGAATAACGGGACAATTTCCGGCGGGCTAGCTTCCACCTTGAAATGTAAAAATCTATCGAAAAACACGTAACAGTGTGATCCGGTGGCCTCGTTTGAGAGCCAATTCCATTCCAGAGCAGGTATAGATAGATAGATAGATAGATAGATAGATAGATAGATAGATAGAATGATAGGTATGAACCTAGTTAAAAAAAAATTGTCGAAATTTGTATGAAAATTCTTTCACGCTATAGTACTGTGCTCTTATCATATCATATATATACAATACATAAAAGCTTTTATTTCTTCTTCAATTCCTACACTAGCATGCGGCAATGTATATAAAAACTGCAGTATATTATAAGAAAACAAATACATACGTAATATAAACAAATCATTATTACTCTTAAAAATCTATTCACAAGCCAACAACACAAGTGGGCTGATAATACCCATCACCACCAACGGAATGTCTTTGAGACAAATGTATCTCATTTAACTCCACCACACCGAAATCAAAATCTGCAAACTTCTTTAATATCTCTGTCCCGTCGAAAGAGTCCCTAGTTCTTCTGTTAGGTGCGTCGTCGGTGGCTGATGATGATGATGATTTGCTGCGGTACTTAGAGTTGATTAGAGTGACGTGCAGTTTGATGTTTTCGCGGCCGTGGTCGCGGTTCATGTATCCTGTATATCAAATAAAAAACTTAGATTAAAACAAGTTTTTGGATATGTTATAGAGGTAAAAGAGCCTGACATGGTTTAACGACAGTTGTACCATGTCGACCAAAATGAGTCTAAAGTTAAGCGTGGGGTTTGGTAAGCGATTTCTTTTAATTTTTTTGGTTGAATGCTGACAGGATCAAATAGTTTTAATAGTTAAATAAATTATTAAGTTTTAACTATTTTAAAACTTTTAATTGAGCCGAAATAAATAAATAAATAAATATTCTAATAAATAAATATATAAATATATAATAATAAATAAATATTCACAGCGCCATCTAGCCCCACACTAAGCAAACGCTTGTGTCGTGGGTACTAGATAACGGATATAATACTTATATACTTTTCTTTTGTAAATACATATTTATTATACATACAAACAACCAGACTCAACACAAGAAATTATACATTTTTAAAATGCATAAATACTTGTGTCAGGCGGGAATCGAACCCGCAACCCCTAGATTAGAAGGCAAAGCCACTACCAACTAAGCTAACAGGCCAGTCAAAATGAGCATAATAAATGCTAAGCATGTTTATTGATCTGTTGATTTCCATTTGAGGCCGCATATGAGCGACGGATCATCTTGATATTTGTTATGGTGGTATATATAGGTTGTCGGAGTAATTCGATAGGATTTTTATACCGAATAAATGCAAGCTAAGCCACATCAATTCACTAGTTTTTATAATAATGTTTACCTGCTTTATAATACAAGTCCACGAGCGAGTCCCCTAGCCTCTGTAGTAGTCCGGAGCCTCTCCAGCCCTCTTCCGAGACGAGCCCGTACAACACATCTATCTGAGTGGGGTCGTCGTTCATATACGACAGGCCTTTTAGACGGATCTTCAGGGGAAGGTAGTCGCGGAGCAGCGGACTGGAATCATAACAAATACATATTGTAATTACATATTATTTATTTAAAGTTTGTGTACACAAAAGTGTAGAAATGGAATTTCTTTTTTACTACATAATTTATATTGATTGTAAGATTTATTTTCGTGATTACAAAAGTGAAATAACTAGTCAGAAAAAGGGAATATAAATACTAGTACTACAAGTGGCGCCACCATATTAATAACTTTTTAGTTTGGGTATAAAATCTGAAATAGTTTCATATAAAAAAGTTTAGGAATATAGTATATGTCTGGAACAAACTACATTTTATTCTAGACAAACACAGATCACTAAACATACCGGCACAAAAACTAAATAGAAATAAAATAGCTATGTATATACTTACATAACAATGTTTTCTTTAGCCTGTGCCAAGAGTTTGGAAGCCACAAGTCTCTCCTCGTTATCCATCAAACACATAACACCTAGTGTCAGATGTAACTTCTCAGCCCTAATAAATATAGACTCTTCTATACCTCTGCTTGGACACTCCTTCAGCACTTGCTCCTGAAAAATATACCAATTGTATTTGTACAAAAGGTTTTTACTTTAACAAATAACACAAGAAGTAGTAATTTAAAAAATTTACAGATGCAATGTGGCAACGTTTATTATATCTTTGCCATCTTTCAGTGCCCATACATGCCCACTCTTTGAGTGTGATCGAGTGTAGTTGAAAAACTATCACACACTGCAGATTCTCAATTAAGTTTCAGGACTCTGATTGCAAGTACACTCACTCTTTTTAAGGTTCCGTACCTAAAGGTAAAACGGGACCCTATTACTAAGCCTCCGCTGTCTGTCTGTCTTTTTGTTTTAACTTAATTTTTAAATATAAGAATATAATTATAATTAAAAGAAATAATATAAGAACATCATTATAGTAAGTTTGTTTTTCTGCATGTTTAAGTAATTTTTGTATAATATATGTAAATACTGTCATTGAAGTGTAATAAATGTAGAACATCAATAAACATATACCTTAAATATACTGAAACTGCTAATAATTTCAGAACTATTCATCGGGATAGAAATGAAATGTGTGGCTCTCTGCCGCATTCTGGACGACATCACTATGAGATTAATTCTTCTTCTTGCAGTTTTCACATTCTGGAATATTATGAAAAAGTATTAAATAAAAGATGTTAAAAAGAAGCAGATTGTAAAGAGCAGAGCTAATGATAATTGAGAACATATCCAACCTCAAAATACAGAAACACTATATATACAATATGATATTGATCAGGTGTTACTTTGGAGAAGGCTATTGCAGATGAAAACAACTATAAATAATCATAGTTTTCATCAATTATTACATGAGGCACAGTAACTGTGTAGTAGTAATAGTTAGTTCTGTGTTTAAAATTTTATTCAAATTGTAAATTATTGTGGTGGAAGTTGTCATTATTTTAGATTAGTTTTTTAAGTACTTAATAAGAAATTTTTATTTTGGTAAAAGTAGGTACAGCTGTATCACTAAGATGTAGTTATTCTGCAAATTACACTTAAATTAAATAAAACTAAACAAATATGACTAATAATCTTTTTTGGGTAAAAATACAGAAAAATGATTCTAATCACTCACAGATTCTGTTGGCCCGAGTATATGGATATCTCCAGCATCACCCTGTTTTGGTATTTTTATAGTTGTTTTAGTATCTCTCTCTAGTCTCTGTTTAATTGCTCCTTTTTTTCCTATTATGGAACCGATGTAGTGCCTGAAAAATAAATTATACAAGCCTAATTACACTTTTAAAACTCAGAACTTTTTAGTATAAATAGCAAAAGTAAATGCAAAACACAGAGTCCAAGTTGCTTGGTAAAACATATTGATATACTTAAATCTTACTTTGAAACATGAAAACTGGTTGTATATCTTGAATTATCCAACATAGTCACTTCAAAGTCATCATCTTCATCTTCCAATTGCTCATCATTGTAATGAATTTCTGGGGAGAAAAATAAAACAATAATAGCCTTAGTCCTTCATTAACTATGGGTTAACCTTATATCTATCTAGATGAATTTTCTGATTATTATACATTACGTGCAGATTTATCATTTACCTATCTTAAAGTCTATTTAATTTTAAATCTGTGTAGAATCTATACATACCAGTCTCGTATAAGTCATGTTCCTGAAATTCAGATACATTAGTCGTGGAGTCATTAATCCTGTAACATCGTCCTTCAATCCAAAGCAGCTCTGGTTTCAGTATATTCATAATTATATTCTTAATTTACAAACAAGACTTTTATAGCCAATATTTCGAAGATTTCAAGTACAGAACAGACCGTTTCACGAAAGAGTTCCTCAGTTAAGGCGCCATAACCGCATGATTTTATGACTTTTTTATGATCTCATAACTATAAAATGTTAGTACCAAACTTTTCCGTAGGACTTATTTCGTGAAACAGTCTCTAGTTTAGTTTGTATAACACTCAACAGCTGATTGTCAGAATGACATGACACTGACAGAAACAGTATTATAAGACAGTAAGATTTAAAAAATGCATACCTACACACCATGATTCACTCACACTACAACGATTTTTTGTACAATAATACTCTTGTTTATGACTGACCAACATAACCGAAATTATTTAAATCCAGTTTCCTGGATGGGTGACCGGAAGTAAAAATAAACAGTGGGCGGCCGAGGTAGGAGGTAATCCCTATTATTTAGATTACTCTATAAATCTAAATAAAATTGAAATATATCCATGTATTAGAAAGCTAAAACCATTAATATAAATATAATCTCAGATCGGCAATATTTTTTTCTCAGATTATTTTTTTGTTATGACAATAAAGTTATGTATGCAAATAACAATCGGCTTATTTACATTTTATGTACATAATGCGTCGTAATTTGGCCTTACTAGTTTTTTCTACATACATATTTAACAAAATATTTATATAAGGGCCAATATAAAAATCAACTTTATTACCTTGAACTAGAGTTGAATTCTGACAATTTTACTGTAATCATTTGGAATGAATATGACCAATTTTATTTATTTATCCACTCCACACCCAACAGACTGATAATTTAGATAAGCATATCTTTCGCTAGCTGAGCCTGTGTGAATGTACCTAGTGCAAGAATTTTTATGAGCTCGACAGCTGCGTTGTTTATAAATATTCTTTGTTCCGTAAATAGTTCAAAATGACCCGGGAGTTCCAAAGATCTGTTAGTACCACTTACTACACGACCAACTACCAGTATTCTTATGTGCCTACCAATGAAAATGGTAAGTTGAATGTACCTGTGCTTAAACACTTAGATAAAACAAATATCATCTCGTGTTGATGCGAGTAAGGCAGTGATGATGGTGTTTCTGTGCTATGTCACAGAATACAAACTATGTTCAACAGAATATATTAACTAAACGGTTTTCACTCACGTGTAAATCGCGTAATTTCACGAAAGTTTTAATATTAAAATATGTTCAACAGATCAAGGTAGGTATTTCATAAAATTTAATAGAGATATAGGTACCTACCTACCTTTGTCATTTTTTGTCTCATGGTAATTAGTTGTAGCTATGTATCTTAACTATGCTGCTAAAGTTCCATTCTGCTAAAGTACCTACCTAAACGTAAACTAAACGGGCCGTTCAACTTACATAAGGCTATGACAATGCGCAGCTGCAAGAAAGCTTGGGGAAAAATAGCTGGGACGATAGAGGCACCGACAGGAGTTTGGGACATAGGTAGGTACATTATGTAGAGGGGCGTGAGGGCGTGCTACAGGATTATAATGTAGTCGTGAGAAGTTCGTACTCGCGAATACATATAATTTCTATACAAAACACATAGCTTGTTAAAAATAATAGGCTAATCAAAAACATAGCAAACGAAATTTTAGTAAGTTTTAATTATGTTGCATAGTTAAATTTGTCATTTCCACCTGGCTGACTATGTGAAAAAATTAACCTATTTGGCGCAGAAAAAGTTTGATAAATCATACACATAAATAACAGCATAGCGTTGCACATCTCTGTTGGAAAATCACCAGACTGGCAAATCCCAATGTTTAATACTTACAGTTGTATGGAAAACATGCTTATATATTTTTTTTTTAAACGGATTAGGTTTAACAAGATTTATCCACTATCGAATCTGCCATCGTTGCTTATTTTCTATTTCAATATTATATCGTATGAAATGATGAAGTTATTTCATACTCCTTTGATAAAACTTATGAATTGAAAAAGCGTCTGGTGAAACAGTCGCATTGTTGATCGAGATATCCATTAAAGTTACGGTATCGAATCAAAACAGTAGGTAAATTCAATACTAAACTGAAAAAAACTCGTCGTTGTAATGTAGATGCAACTGAACACACGCCCGAAACTGAAAGAGGAATGAAGGTTTCAGTTAGCTTGCATTATCTGTGGCTGTGACCTTGAAGAAATCTTATCAATAATGGGACTGTGTAAGGGAAATCTCGTATCAATCCCAGAACCAGACTGATGAGGAAGTTAAGTGCTGTGTCACTATCTGTGATATAATTAACCACCATTGGATAAGAAAATGCCTTTACCACGTTGGCTATAGGTAATTTTGACCTTCTAGGAATGGAAATAGTCCGTTTTATGTTACATATCTTATTTAGTAAGTTACCACACTGGCGACTAAGTTAACAAAAAAAGTTGTACTAAACAACTTAAAGAAATGCAATAAGTATAATGAATGATTATAAAGTAAATTATTTATTCTTCAGTAAGTAGGTAGCAAGTTAAAAAGGGTGCAAAAACCTAACAGCGCCAAGTCAGTCACAAGGCGTGTCATAGTTAGCGTGTGACGTCATATATGGGTTACATATCTGCGAGTAGGTATGTAACAAGCCTATTAGGTCAGAGGCCCACCTAGATCATAGTAACGTCGAGTCGAACAGTATATTTCGTAAGTACTTCATAAGCACATTTTTTTGCATTAGGTTTCATAGTCCTAATTTGCTAAAAGCCCCCACTTAAAATTAATTTACCTACAAATGTATTCTAAAAGGTTTTTTTTTCTTTTTTCAGACGGTGTTAAAATGCATGGTTCCAGAAGAGTGATAACATTCTGTTTTTTGACGACAATACTTCCAACAATGCTCATCGTCATGCCTCTATATTTAAGAAATTATAAATACGCCGACGTAATGTACAAAATGTCAGATTCAGACGTGATTCAAATACACAAAGGTCAATCGTCCATATTTTGCGAAAAGCATTCTTTGAGGATGAACACTTCGTTCAACGCATTCCAGATGAAAGGAGTGCCCGAGCTGTCAGAGCAGAGAAAGCATATTAGGCTGAAGAAATCGATGACTCTACCCGACGACACTCTCGAGTACTGGGGGTTTTATCTCCTGAAAGGCGCCACAGTGGAACTGAAAGCATGCTCCAGATACGAGGGCTCCAAAATATTGGTGGTGAAGGGAGACAAAATTCTAAATACTTGCGGCATACTCGAAGGCTACAAATATAAAAAGGATCCGCCGATAGTGGAAAACCAAGGAAGTGTTCTCGTTACATTGGAAGATCCAAATAGGAAGAAACAGACTAGTCCTTTTATTGACGACCCTCTCGCAGAAGGGAAAGAAAACACGACTGATGACTGGGAAAATGAAGAACTCGTTGCAGCTAATATAAATCAAACAACAGATCTATTAAGAGTTAGACGAGGCACGCGACTGCACAACCCTAACACCATCTTGGACACAGGCGTGCATCACGGGGGCAACGCAATAAATAACACCGAGAAAGAACAGGACAGTTCTGTTTCCAGCTTCGAAAATAATTTGCATGAATGCTACCATGACAATATACTAATGAACGACTTCTTCCCGTATGCAATACAGTGCAATAGTACTAGCTACTTGGAACAGACTACAACATTGAAAGTTGTTCATGAAGTTCTCGTAGATGGATATTACTACTACATATTCTATAGCGACAATGATTTCGTAAGAAACGATATTCACGCAATCTTCGACATTTACAAGCCAACATTCCAATACGTAAACAATTCACATTCCAAAATGTGCGTGAACAAAACTGAATGCGAGTTCAACGTGAGTTTCTTTAGTGACGAGTTAGTGATAGTCGAAGTACCCACTAAGGACGGCTTACAAAATGATGATGACGAGATTTCAGTGTTGATATCAGTCTGCCACCCGAGAGTGGCTGTATACATTATTTTTCCTATTTCTGTTCTTTTGTTGATACTCTTATTTGCATTTTTATGATATTTGCTAAAACTGCTAGTGTACTATATGTTAGTGAAAATGAACATTACCAGAAATGTGATATTAATTTATTAAGAGATATTCATTCGAAAATAATGTTAATACTATTGATAATTATATTATTACCTCAATATTATTATATCACTGTTACTATAACGATTCACAGCATTTTAATTTGGAGAGATCCTATATACTTGAAGCAGGCGTGCCGTACGAAGCGAGCGCGGCGCAGTGCGCGTGCGCCGGACACCACTCGAGGTCCCCCCGCGCGCAGTGGGCCGGGCCTCGAGTGCTGTCCGCAACTTATCGCTAACATATTCTACGTTATGTTATCCAATATTATAAGCAAATTGAATTTTTGGATATAAAGTTCCTGTTACCGCTAGTTATGTTTACATAGGAACCTTAATTACCAGTTTTGACAAAAGTCAATAATAGTATTTCCAACAAAATTTATTCCAAAAATATAAATAAATCGAAATGAACATAAAAACCATGTAGAAAACAATATTTAAAAATTATGTAAAATGCAAAAAGCAATGTATCGGGAATACAGGATTCAATGAGGACCTGTCAAAAGAAAGTAATGAATATTGAGGAAAATTTTGATTTATTATTTCCACATAGTTGTGTCCATAGTGCGTTTCACAGGCTCAGTAGGTAGTTCTGCAAAACAAAATTTACATAATTCAATATACGACGGCTAGAGAAATTAAGGTTCCGATCGGGAGTGGAGCGCTACGATATCCGAACATTGCAATAACAATACGATTGAGATATTTAATTATATTTATTTACCGTATTACAAAACAGTTACCATATTATGTACAGCTGGAAATGTTACACAATACATTGTTTTCTTCTAGCAGTTTTGTGATTGAAATAGCCTCTCCAGAACCCGATGAGACCTCTGTGCAGGCGGCAGAGAGGCCTGCGCGGAACGGGGGCCATCCGGCCGGGCCGGGCTTACTCCTAACTATGTATATTAAACTTATACCTCTATTATAGTATGTAAACATTAATTAAACTAAAACCAATATCGGTCCAAATGAAATGAGTTCCAAATTTAAAAAAAAAATCGGCACAGGGGAATCAGGAGGCTCCTCCTAACACACACCTTATGAATATCGCAATAGAACGCAGGACACAAAGTATAAACCGGGAAAGTAGAGGGCCTTAGATGAGGTTGGCCACATCGCTGGGCATCTCCGAGATGCTGGTGTGATAGAACTCCTCGATATCCTTCAACGCTCTCTTGTCAGCTTCGGTCACGAAGTTGATGGCGATTCCTTTACGACCGAAACGACCACCTCGTCCAATCCTGGAAAACAACAAAATATTTTCTCAAATAGGGGTAGGTTGTACATTTGAAGGTGGAAAATACATTCCTATTTATAGATAGACTCAGGATAAACAGTCCACTTTTAGTCGCGAAATTACACAGAAAGTTATTATACTATGATATACAGCGACATAACGTACCTATGAATGTAGTTTTCACGGTTAGTGGGCAGATCATAGTTGATGACGCAAGAGACTTGCTGCACGTCGATGCCTCGCGCCAGCAGGTCGGTGGTGATGAGCACGCGGGAGGAGCCGGTACGGAACTGTCTCATGATGACCTCGCGCTCGCGCTGGTCCATGTCGCCGTGCATGGCCGACACGGTGAAGTCACGCTCGTGCATGGACTCGGTCAGCCAGTCCACCTGGAAATAACCATACACAAATATTCAGTGCCAAGTGATCAAACCATATTCAAACTATTGTTAATCAGTTATTTGTTGTTGTTAAAACTTGAACTTTCCTACTTGGGACATGCCTAAATATCAAATATAATATTGTACTAGCAGCATGCCAGTTTACCTATTTTGTTGATTAGGCTTGAAAACTGTAGTCAATTTGTGCTTTGGCTGCACCCTGTTTTAATAATCTTTGTGCATCACAGGCACTTCATAAATTTCATGAAAATGTGCAGACTAGTCATGGGCAGCCAATCTTGAGTACAAACTGCTTTGGTATGACCAAATTTTATTCATATTGGTTCAACTGATTGAGCATCAAGAGAGAACAATCACACACTGTCTCCTTGACCGTTAGTAGTGTGATATATGTAGGTACATATTCATATCTTTGGAATTGCAGAGAAAATTGTAAAAAAGATTTACACACATGTGATGCAATTTAAGACATGCCTTGAGTGAGATTTTTGTATTAAATAGTTTAGACATTTACTTTATCCCCCTTTTTCCTGCTCTAATAATTGAATAAGTCCAAATAACACTTGTCAAAGCAGATTGATTTTATTAAAAAGAGAAGTGAAACTATGTGTCAGATCAAATGTAGAACACCTTTGTAAACCAAGTTACAAATACATGTGTCATCATGATTTAGTAACTTGAAACTCTGGTTTTAATTTGGTATAAAATTACATGAGTGCTGCATACCTACACATGTATGTACACTTATTCATTTCAGATGGCAAAGTGAAAAGTGTAAATTAACAAAATACTACTAGGTACTTTGATTCTAGCTGAGATTTTTAGTTTTTTATTTCAGCTCCATAGTGAGTGACACTTATTAGAGACTTCCAAATACAGAAATACAGGCACATTGTCATGTGAAGTATGATGTCATGTCAATAATAATTGCAAAAAATATCTAAAAAATCAATAAGAAAACTGGGAATTTTTGGGATCTTTCTTATCTATTACCTGCTTAAAAACCCGCTTTATTAAATTTACTCACAGCCCACTGGCATGTTGGTTTTAATAGTTGAATCAATAGTGTGAATGTTTCATGGAATCAAATTATGCATTTTGTACAATATCACAACATATCAGTAGACCTGTACATACAAAAAAAGAAGTCTCAGAGGCATCAACATAACTCATGACAAAGAGAGTTTAGACTCTGGAATATTACCTGTATCCAATACATATCTTTTGGTATGAATATTTGAAAGATAATGATCATGACTTGACTAGATTCTGTAAATTAATATTTACCTTGCGGCGAGTGTTGCAGAAAATGACAGCCTGAGCAATGGAGAGGGTGTCATACAAATCACAGAGGGTCTCCAGTTTCCACTCCTCCATCTCAATGGAAATGTAGAATTGTTTAATACCTTCCAAGGTAAGCTAGAACAAACATTGATACATAAAATTAGTAACAATATAATTAATTGTCATGGTCGTTAAACATATGATGTTCTTTTTGTTAGTTGAAACTTTTCATGAAGCAGTAAACAAAGAATAGCAGTTCAAACATAAATTAATCAATTAGATACCTATATTGGTAAAAATAAGTGATATAAACATAACAGGATGAATCATTTGTAAATTACACCACAATTATAACTTCTTCGATCTGTTACTATAACAATATCCAAAAGACTTTTTATCAAATTTCAATTACTGGTGAGAATCCATATTAGAATTGAATTACAAATAATGATTCTTACTTCCTCCTTCTGCACAAGGATGCGCACGGGCTCCCTCATGAAGCATCGGGACACTTCTAACACATCATCAGGCATAGTAGCAGACAGCAGGATGACCTGCACATCAGCTGACAGCATCTTGAATACATCATGGATCTGGTCCTTGAATCTGAAATATAATACAACCCATATAAACAACATAACCTCAAATACATGATCATACACATCACCTTGACATGATGTAATCCAATCCCCAAGAAAACCTTACCACAACCAGATCATGCAATGTTAAAAACATGAAAATTATTTGGATGAACATAACTCACCCCCTAGACAACATTTCGTCAGCTTCATCAAGCACAAAGAGCTTGATGGTGTTAGCGCGCAGAGCGCGGCGGGTGATCATGTCGTACACACGGCCAGGAGTGCCCACCACCACGTGAACACCGCTCTCCAGCTGGCGGATATCCTCACGTACATTGGTGCCACCAATGCAGGCATGGCATTTGGCATTCAGGTGGTCACCCAGAGCAATTACCACCTAGAAATATTGGTTCACTCAGTTAATTTGTCAAACTGGAAGCATTAATCACACACTCAAACTTATTTCACCACTACATACCTTCTGGATCTGTTGAGCCAGCTCTCTGGTAGGAGCCAGGATGAGGGCCTGGCACTCTCGAATATTGGTATCGATTTGCTGGAGGATGGAGATGGAGAAAGTGGCAGTCTTGCCAGTTCCAGACTGGGCCTGAGCAATCACGTCTCGGCCCTGAATGCATGGCATTATAGCGCGCTGCTGGATCGCAGACGGCTTTTCGAAACCATACGCATAAATTCCTCTCAGCAACTCCTCTTTCAAGTTCATGTCATCAAAGCTTTCCGTGACTTGATGCCAGTTGGTATCCAACGTTTCGGCTTCAGCGGGAGGGCCATCGCTGTAGCTTCCCTGCTCTTTTGATGGCCCATTTTTCTCCTCCGGCCAATCTTCTGATCTGTAATAAGTAAGGGTCAGCCAATTAAGGTCGGTATAATTTTACTCGTACCGTAGGTACCTGTAATTTTGTTCTAAGTTCAAGACATTCTATGAATAGGCAAAATTCTTTGCAAAACTCATCAGAAATTACGCTGTCAAATTAGTGATTCATTCGAATGGCTACAAGGCAAAGTAATTTATCTTATACAGCTGAGAATATATAGCTTGTGGATGTGATAGACGAGTCATACATAGTAAGAAAAATTTTACATCGAAAAAAACACGTGCAGCAAGGATATTGTAATAATGAACTCCTACCAGCGCCATGTTGGCAATCGGCGACAGAGACATCGCGAGAATTATTTTTGCAAATACGTGATTTTTACCCTAGAATAACTACACAAATAGTAATTCAATGTCTGGCAATAATTTACAAAACCATATCTTCTGTGAAATTATGCCTAAAATAGCGTAAGAACAGAACTTACCTTCTTTCATCTGAATAGGACATGTTCCAATCGCGGTAGCTGAACGGAAAAGAACTACCAAGGTCAAGTTGAGTTACTAGAAGCTTTTTCAGTGAATTATTCTTTTACGATCTCTTTTGAAATATTTTTAAATGATTGATAAATTTATATATTTTTTGTAATTTAGTAATTATTTTAGACGCGTAAAATTCAGAACACTGATTATTTCACAAAATGAGTACAGAAATTGTCGGAAGTACGTCACGATTCTTTTTAAATATATTTTGCACTCTGTCCAAAATGTAAAAAGCCGTCTATTCGTGAGAAATTTTCACTAGCCAATACAGATAATAAATAGTTTCATACGCAAATTTCGTTACGATACGATTTACGCACTACACCCGAAGCGAATCCGATCTAAACCCCTGAATATATATATTTAAATCATGGAAAGAGAGGGATGATATAAAAAATCCTTGATTTAAATATATAAAACTCTAAGGTGACTGACTGACATAGTGATCTATCAACGCACGGTCCAAACCACTGGACGGATCTGGCTGAAATTTGGCATGCAGGTAGATGCTTGGTAGATGTTATGACTAAGGCATCCACTAAGTAAAGATTTTTAGAAATGCCACTTTTAAAGGGCTGAAAAAAAATTTGGAGTCCATATGGACCACGGAACGGCTCATAGGGTGCATTATGAAATATAAAATCTGACTGATTTGGTCCGTCAAAAATCTTAGGTAATTGACGAAAAACATATTTTTGCTAACTTATGTACCGACTTAACCATTTCGAGTTTCAAGATGCTATTGGCTCCAATTCAAGGCGTTCATGTGTTTCACGAGTTCTTGTTAGACCTATTATCTAATAATTAGATTATATACTGCCTGTTTAGAGGCTCAAAGAAACCAATGCTTACAGTTCTACAAAAAGTGATCCAAGGAAAACATAATGCATTTATTCAAAATATACTTAACTTAAATTTTTCCCGAAACAATGGTATGTACTGAAATTAGTATTTATTAGTACTATAGGTACTAATTTATAGTTATTACATCTTCTAATGGTGTAGATTAAAGATTAATTACTTACAGTGTTTTGTGTTTGAATAGTCTAGAAGACGAATTAGGTCATTATATCAACAAGTACACTGTAATTGTTTTTGGAAATATAGTAATTTCACGGAAATAAATATTTTTTAAAATCTAAAAGCTTCTGGCTCGATGCGCTACCTCAAGATGTCAAGCTAGGAACCTGAAATTTTGCATACACACATCTTATAGGTACAACAGGTTATCAATTCCTCATACAGCGTTCTTGAAATAAAAAAGGGTTTTTCTGACCTTTTCTAAACCAACCTTAGCGCTACACTGAAAGCGTAACATTGATTACTGTAACTGAACTTAATTCAAACCTATTCCTTTAAAAAAAAGAGAAGAGTGCCTTGCATTCATGTCGCCCTGATTGAATTATCTGTGTGTTACAATTACAAATCGGCCTTGTATAAATAAAAACAATAAAAGTTTTCGTGAATAGAAGGGGTTTAAATTAAAAAAACAAAGAGAGTTACAAATTTGTCTCTGGACAAGCATAGACAATATTTTAGATAAAAATTAACTTCCGGTAGTGTCTATGATTACGCTGCCATTTTGAAACGGCAGTGCTTTTTGTTCGTGTGGAGCGTTTGCTCGCCGTGAAGAGGAGATTGTGATATTTCAAGTGTAGTTTTATTTTTACGAACTCAATCAAAATGAGCTGGCAAGATTACGTCGATAAACAGTTAATGGCATCCAGATGTGTAACAAAAGCTGCGATTGCAGGTCACGATGGAAATGTCTGGGCCAAGTCAGACGGCTTCGAAGTAAGTTTCTACGTATTGTTCTTGTTCTTCGTGGACAGTGATTTTCTTAAAATGGTTCAATGTGTTGTTCACGAGTGAAATATTGTAGTGAAATAAATGTGCGTGTAGAAAGATCAACGGATGACGAATTCTGTAGCCGGCAAGTTTGACAAGATGGCGACATGCTGTAGGTAGTAGGCAGTTCAAATTAGAAAAAAAATGTGTGCACCCATTGAGAAATCTCGACATGGTAGTCTGACAAAGGCATTTATGGCGTAAAATACATATAGATCAACAGTTTTCGGTTACTCCGCTTTGCAAATTCAGACCAGTTGGCAAGATTTGCCGGCCGGTATCAGCATACGGTATTTCTGCATCGTTATCCTTGTCACATGATGAATTGATGAGGATTTGAAGTGTCCCGGTTCAATTTGTATTCTTGGATGACTTTCTCCCAATATAAAAATAAATTTTTCTTACAAATTTCATGTTTGGGAGTACTTCATTAGACGCCTAATTCATATTACATTCTATCCATCACATTTTTTCTTTCGTCAATTTGATTAGGATTATCCTTGTACATCTACAATGTGTTAATTATGTTATAAGTTCATTGCTGAATTGTCTAGTCCATGGCATTAAAAGTACTCTGGTCTAGAGGTGTCCTGTATGGATGTCCTGTCTGCTCAACCTTGGAAAAGTAGACTTGGTTTTACTTGGTCAAATCAAGAAAATGATATTTGAAAGTTTTGTAGGTGTTTGTATAGGAATGGTAACTTTATCACTGTAGATCCTATTATTGAGACGAATTTATCCCTTGCCAAATTTAGCTTCATTACATAAACAAGGTATAGTTTGTATTATAAGCAACTACAGTAAATATATGTTAAAATCATGTACAGGTATATACCTAGTAATATTCCCATTGTTCCATATCAGAGTTGTTTTAATTTTAGTCACATGATTTTTTTAGAGATAAATTCAGGAATAGTCTTAAACAATTAGTCAGAGGTTATTACATTATCATAGAATATTCTATGATACAAATTAAATACTGTTGTATGTACAAAATTAAATACATTCAGTGTTGAAGGCCATTCTGTCAAAAGTTCATTCACCTGAATTACTTAGTTTATGATTGGATGTAACTAGGTAAATATGCATATCATACAAGTAACTACTGACTGCATTTACTGCAATTTACTGATATTATCTCCTACACAAGCCATACTACATTAGTTTTGGTATCTGTATTTTGAAATGTCTACTATGGATTTGTATTTGTAAGGAGGGTGATCAAATCTCTAAATAGGGCCTATCTATGTAGATAAACGTGTCAAGTAAACATACATGCTCTTATTTAGAGGTATACATAGCTCCTCAAGGTATATAGGCTTGGTTGATTTAGGCCATAAGAATATGGAAAGTAGTGAAAAGTGCAAACAGAGCATTCTCAGTTTATAAAACATATGCTTCATTGGGTACCCATCTTCTAATTTTAATCATATAAACTGTGTTGACTTACTAATTTTTAAAGAAATTATTTGCTAGGCTATTTCATGCTAGTAAAATGACATAATATTAGATTCTGATGACTACCCATGCTATTTTCAATTAATAATAAAAACTCGAACTTATGTTTTCTAATATGTCTTGCTTTGCCTATTGTGAAATATATAACAGGTTCCTAACTACTCCAGGTCTTATGAAATCATCACCCCACACTATTATTATGAAGGTGAAAGTTTGTGGGCATGTGAAGTATGTTTATTACTTAATTTACATTTTTACTGTTTTTGATGAAATTTTGTAGTGATAATTTCTTTTACCTCACAAATGTTATTAGTTTTTAGATTAGATACCCGTTGTGACTATAACAGGGCAAACATTAGTGTGTTTGCTTGCAGTGTTTGTGTTTTTGATGTGAATTTTAAGTGAAATAGGGAATGATTCATTTCTACAATAAGAAAAATTTTAAGAAAAAAAATTAAAGAGAGATTGTTTGTCTTAATAAGATTATTTCTATCATCTGATAAAGTTGATGAAAGTAGGTATATTATAGGAATTAAAAATAGGTAACTCATGGAGTTACCAAAAACACTAACAATTTTTCATGGATCTGTTTGCCCACCATGATGTACTTGCCCAAGAAAATTTCCCAAACAAGTAAGATCTGTGGAATAACATGCTAATGTGGCCTGTTCAAAATTAGCTACAAATTTATTCTACTATATTAAATAGGTCAAGACTAAACCTAGACAAAAAATAATATATATTTTATCATCAGTGTACATGAGATCAGCTGATTGTATTTATTCAGTGAAATCCTTTTATAATTAATTTCTGAATTATATATTATGTTAGTGGATATGATGAGTCCTGAATGAACATTGGGGTGTTTCATGTACATCCCTATTTTTGCTGAGATAATAGTGCATGGCTGTGGGTTGCTTGCAAAATGGAATAGGAACTGTCTCTTGCTATTGGAATCTTTTCTAACCTTCTTAAATTTGAATGATTTATATTGCACAGGTCTACAGTCTCATCTTTCCTACAGCCTCTACACATAAGCCTGTCTGTGGGTGCAATATTGATGATAGACAGTAATAATTCCTACCAATAGATGATGTAGGCCTGATCAAGTCATGACATAATTGTGATTAGTCTTTATTAATGTACCTTAGGTTTTGCCACTTAAACTACATTTTTTTTTATTTGTACAAAGCTAGTCAAGTTAAAAAGTTACACATACAATCACATTCCTAGTTTATAAACCAACTTTTAACTTTAACCTTTATCAAATGTTATATATCAGGTACCTAACCTATATATTCTAATGTTGAAATTGATAAGAGGTTCTGGATATCAGTACAGACTGCGCTAACAAACCAACCAACCAAGCCAACTATTTACATTTATTATGCTGATCATGAAAAGTGGCAATCAATAATGTCTCGCTCTCTTTCTCTCCTCTTATTTTCTATCTATGTAGTCCAAAGCGAAATATTTTAATATATTGATTTTAAGACCATCAGGTAGATTGATAAATAAATTTGTAGCCAAAGATTTGTGCTACTAATCTCCTATTTATAATTTTCATTATACATGACATTCCAGCATTTTATTTGACCACCAGGCTACCCTGATGAAACTGTAGTCTCTCCCTGATAAACCCATTCAAGAAACTGTGATGATAGATCTACTGGAATAGAGAACCAGCTATCATTCACTTAAAAGATACTTAACTATGAATTATTTGGCTAACACTAGCTTATGTTTGCCAACAGATATCAAAAGATGAAGTTGCAAAGATAGTTGCCGGTTTCGAGAATGAATCACTCCTCACGAGCGGCGGAGTGACGATAGCAGGCGCGCGGTACATCTACCTTAGTGGCACAGACCGCATCATACGCGCTAAACTCGGCAAGGTCGGCGTGCACTGCATGAAGACGCAACAAGGTAATGATTAGATCCTACTGACATCTGCATAGTTATAATTTGCTAAGAAAGAATACAAGTAACACAGATACTGCTTGCAGACATCTGCTATTTGGCCTCTAATGCCCTATGACATAGATTTCAGTAAAATTTTAATTCTAAATATTCATATAAAGTCTAGAATTGAACAGGAATAGAGCAACAGTGACTATGATTCACTGACTCTTCTCATAATAATAATAACTGTAATTGCTGTAAAATAAGTAAACATCGTTTGTACAAACTTTAACTTGCAGTTTGTGTAGGTGGCATATTGTTTGTTGATCTTTAATTTAGTTATGGAATACTGATAATTTTGTGTGAGCATTTTATGCTCATGCTCAAACATTTAAAACTGCCTCATCAATATCTGTGACTGTCATTCTCGATGTTTTGTGTCATCTTCACATGTTATTTGAGTGTTTCTCTTTGTGGGTGGAGCTATAAGTAAGTGTTTGGTTTCAGCCGTGGTCATCTCTCTGTATGAAGAGCCCATCCAACCCCAGCAAGCCGCATCCGTAGTGGAGAAGTTAGGAGACTATTTAATTACCTGTGGTTATTAAAGGTAAGTTTTGTAGCATTTACTTGACATAGTTTAGTTTTTTTTCATGGTATTTATTTCTCATCATTATTGTGCGCTAGTGATTTGAGAACCTATTGAACTTTTTGTCATAATACCATCTTTATTGGTTAATTCAACCATATTGGTAACAATATATTTTTGGTATTAAGTTAGGAACACGTAAAACACAGTCATCCAACAGCATTTCTCTCTTTCCAGATCAAAGCGCGCCGTGATCTAAGAATACTATAAGATAATATTTTTTCCACAGGGAAATAAGTAACTGCATTTTGTATATTCTATAAAGTGATAAGGACCGTTCATTTGTTTTGATATTTTGATGAACTGGCGTCGTCAGTGTCTGAGGCGTGTAGTAACTGCGTGCAGATACGATTACTTTGCGGTTCCTGGACCCTCTTTTACGCTCACCGCTTCCCCAAAGTAATGGTTACTGTAATGGTTTAAAATGTATTTTAAAAATTTTGCTTTCATAGACCGGCTTAGCGAAGCATATCTAGCTTTGCAGGCAGGTCCTAAAGCGTTTATGTATAGAGATTTTAGGTTTCTTTTCAAGCATCATGTGTGTAATCGTTTACCTCGCGTCATATAATACAGTCGTATTGTCGCAGCACCTCCATCGCTGCTGAACATCTAAACTCAGCATGTCCCATACAGTACAGATGCTTGACGAGACGGTATGGAATCCACGTAATGAAATTACTGTAACAACATTATACAGCATATATATTATATAATTATGAATAAGCATTTGTGTAAGGGCTTGTTACAAAATGAAAGACACTGTAACCCAAGTATTACAATTTAATTGAAAATCTCTAGTCCCACGGGATCCATCGTGTGAGTCCCCACGCCGCTAGGTCAGTGTGGCGAGGCGGGACACACGCCCGACTCGCCATTTTCTGCTATGCTTTCTTTTTATTACGTCGCATTTTGTAATCTTGTGTAGTGAATAATCATAAACATTTGCATTCTGTTCTAATCTAACTCTTACCTGCAGAAATAGAAGCGCTCAATTTATTCTGTATCCTCAAACAAGGCTTGCAGTAAACGAAGGGTGCATATTGTTTATATTTGATATTACTACTCTAGCTTTGTACATTGTTTCTGATAAGCGATGGGAACTGTGTCTATCTAATAATAAATGATTTGTATTATAATATAGTGTTTCCTTGGAAGCCCTCAGTACCACCTATGTTAGGACTCCTACGCCACGCAGGCCGGCAGGTATCTAGGGTAGGGAGTATACCATTGAAATGAGCTAGTTATTGCTAATGAACATAATTTATTTCATCATCATTTTAATAAATCTACAATAGTAAGAGTTAAGTACACTCGAATACAAGGATTGGTATCAAATGTTAAACTTGCAGCAATAGCCTATCAAGTGATTTGGTTCTTTATGTTACAACACACTAGGGCCAATTTTTGTAATCAACCAAACAAAATAACAGTAGGTAAATTGAGAAATACATCTCAGTTGTATACAGATTAGATTTTTACAGGTAAATAATAATACAGCTTATGATGTAGTGATTACAACCTAACACTAGATTGCACCGCGCCTGTACTAACTTACAGAGGGATGTGCTCCGGCGAAACTTGATCTTGATTATTTAATTATTTCTTTTACGTATTACAAGAAATATAAGCCGGTACGTGTATTGTTATTAAACAAAATATACTCTACATGGTTATCTACATTTCTACAGATTTCTATGTATAACACAAAGGAATAAAGTGAATAAAATATGTATAATTATTATCAGCTTACAAATAAATTATGCTTTGATAACCATTGAAATAACAAACATTGCGTAAAGTCAACACAAACTAGATCCCACCAGCATTTTATACACTAGCTACTTTAACTTCTGCGATCCTCCATCAAACTCCATCTAAAGCAAGGAAATTCTTAACAATTTGGAATTCGCCTATTTTATATTAGGTTTTCTTGTCACGTATAAACAAACTACTTGCTAAATTTGCCGTAATCGAGGAATACAAGGTAGTAAATATTGTTATCAAATACTTTTCGCTTGTAAAGTTTGTGCGAGTTAAAATTGAAATGCTGCCTTGTTGAACGCAGTTTTATTGGGGTCGTCGGCGAAGTGATTCGTCACAGACTGGCTGTGGCGCGCGACAGACACTGGACAGACGATAGAAGGCCGGGGTCGCAGGCTTCGTCATCTCCTCAGGGGTGTTCTAACGAGTAATGGCGGGATTTTTTCCAGAGGCTTCTGAAGAACCCTTTGCGCTGTTTCTGTCCGGGATGGTCCTCTCCTGCGAACAAAAAAATATCGTTACGCTACTAACAATGTAAAAATGTAACATGGAATAGTTTTCGATAAAAAAAAAACTGGTGTCGTGATAAGGCTGGGGTCGTGAACCCCGTACGGGGGTGAGATCAGCGCGAATGTCAAGTGTACGCAGCGGCGGGAGCGGGCCCGGTCGATAGCGCGCCCCGCCCCGCCTGCCCACTGACACCGGCCTCATGCCTTGCTCAAAAAAGTTACCATTACTGTATAGGACGAAAATATCTATGTCTGATTGTAGGTACATAGCCATTACATTCTTCAAACGGACTAGTATGAGTAACCGTTTCAGTTCAAAGATAAACAAGTCAAATTCTTTTAAGGCTCTCTGACTACAACATGTTTCATTTTCGGAGATTGTATTGTGAGAACAAAATTGACTGTGTTGGGGTCCCGTTATGTCGACTCACTGCCACGCCGCGATTAAAAACCGAGTCCGCTCACTTGAGTGTTCAACTACAACTAATTAACTGCATTTTTTACCAGACGCTCTGGATAGAGACATGAATTAATTTAAAGCTCAAGAGACCGTGAAGGATTTCATTTGGAATCCAATAACTCTGTCTCAGCACCATTACTGCTGCTAAAGATACCGACACGATGGCCTTGGACTAATACTGCTAGGATAGTAACAGGACTTAATAATATGCAACTCTTCAGGGATCGGGACTACTTCTTACTGTCAGATATCAAGATAGTTGCGAGTAATTATGATGCACATTGAGCCAGTGTAGTAAGAGATCGTTAGTAGGGCATCCTAAAATAAACCGGGTAAGTAGGTAGTTTCCAGCGCGCGGTCCAAATGCCATGCATGCTGCCCAAAATAGCCGCGGATCGAGAACACGTGAGTGCGCTCCCTGCCGAGCCGACACCCGATGCCGCCAGCGGAAAATTTCACGATTTATGTACAAACGTAAGTAAATCTAGTCCAGAAAAACAAAACTAGCGCAGGAAGCGCTCGGGACAACAATATCAATGCAAAGCTGAGAATTCACGAAAAGTTACACTTACACTAGACTTAACTCACATGTTCAAATTGTTATTTTACGATCTCGACTTATGTTTTGGCTACGCTTAGCTTGTCGCTACTTTTATTTCGTGTGAATCTACACTATCATTAATTTTATTAGTGGGCTGGTTTTCAGAGGAACCGGATGTAACGGTATGCGTAGAATTGCGTACGCGCATAGTGTACCTAGTTTATTATTTGAAACAAGTACCAATTTGCTGGTAACACCTACATTAAATTCCTTTTGAGTACAAAATTAATATAAGGAAGTTAGGTATACTGTGATTTTTGTATCTTCTTCACACTTGGCGATAATGACACATCAATCTGCGCTGATTTAAAATAACTCTATAATGATCTGAGAGGCCATTACAAGCTTGTTGAAAGAATATTTCATCATCAATTATAATATTTTTTGCTGGTTCTATTAATCAAGTGCCTATCGCTAAGCAGATACTCTCCTACGGCTCGCTGGCTAATGATCGCGAAGCTGTGGCTATTTACAGACGACAGTGGAGGTCTGCTAGCCAAGTTCAATGGCTAGACTCCCCGCAAAGATTTGACTGAAAGCAGTTATGTCTATTGTCGGTAACAAAGATTTAGAAAGATTATGTTTACGATGATAAATAAATCAATATTAAAGACAACAGTTCCGAAGGGATTCGGTTTAGGTTGAGGGTACCTAAATGTTTGCTGGGCTATGACATTTATTCATGTTTCTGCACGCGGTTCGTATGATTCGTTACTAACACGATTGTACACCGGATTTTCGGGCGGCAGCTGGCGCTGACGGAATATTAACGAAGAGGGAATCGATCCGGTTTTTTGATTGTAGCACCGTCCCGCCGGCGGCCGGCCGGATGTGCCGCCTGCCGGTCAACTGTGCCATCTAGATAGCTGCGGAAGTTCTAACTATGGAATCGGCTCCACGCAACGCGCTTCGACTACCAAAGAAACTTCATTTATTTGGGGAAATGACGATATTGCTATTATGACAAATCTCATCAGGAAATGATGGCTAAAGATTTCTGAGGAACTGAATCAGGAGTTTACGTGTTTTCTGTAGTTGAATCAGCGAGTGAATCATAAGATTGATGCTAGCTTTGGTGGAAGTGGCGACAATAGGAATTTGAACAATCGGGTCACGGAGATGCTGGTGGGAGATGTAGGGGGTGCGACGGGGGTTGGGGCGGGGTGGCGGGGTCGATGACACTTGGTGAAGGGCAGGCGGGGTCGGGTGCGTTCGCTTTCGCACCGGCGGCGGCGGGCGGGACACGCGCCGCCGCGGCACGGTATTGATCGCAGCCTCCCGTTACCAGACACGGGAACATCCACAATGTACACAAATTCTCTGTGAAATATTTTTTTAACTCGGACTCTAATACCGACCTACATTCTATTGTACTGATGGACTTGGACCCTTACGGTAAAATAATAAGAACAAAAAGTACATACATTATTGAAGTTTAGGTAATTATTTTGTTTCGCAATATCCGCAATTAATTCTATTGCTTGTAAATTCTCGCTTCGCTAAGCATTGTAATAAATGTAAGATTGTCATATGGCTCTACTTTATATGCTCATAAAATCATATACCATCATTGTGTAGTGTCATTAAACTTTTCGATCGACAAATCAGTTATTTTTGCGCAGATCAGGGATCATCGGTAAAAGTTGCGCATAATGATGAGTGAGCACGTCCGTTAATGATTAGATCCGGCTTTCTCTTAGTCTTTGCGTGACATAATGCTGTTTCTAATCAAACTTAGATGCTGTTAAGATTAAAAATATTATCTATGAGTTATGTGGCCATGAAATACAAGCTGCAGGTAGTGTAACTGGAGTGCGTGCGGCCGCGGGAGCCGCGGTGTGGCCGCGTTCGGGCGGCGGTCGAGGCGCCGCTCGGCCGACATCGCTCCACTCGCAATCCGATATCTCATAACTCTACTACTGCATATTTTCTCATGCATTTGTTTCGCATATCACTCAGATTTAATTCCAATAGCTGACCGGAGCGTGCCCCTCTCGCCGAGGTCAACGGCTCGCCGACAGCGATAACTGCGTTCTCTCTGACCTTTAAACGATATCCCACTATTGTCCCGCCGTTATTTACATTATTAATAGCTTCCAGTTTATAAACATTAACAGTATTATCAAACATTTCCAGCGTAACTAGATAGCGAGGTACCGTATGCGGCGGCGCCGGCGCAGACGCTCGAACCGAGAACAATTTTAACTCGAATGCACTAATTAGCTACGAGAGGGGAACGAAGCCGCTCGGTAACAATATTTACCGTTTGTGCAAAATTGTCTAATTGGATTTTAAAGGTGGAAACGTATTTGTGAATGATGATTAGATATGTGGGACACGTGACGTGGATCGGGTAGGATGCGCGGAGGTTGCAAGCCACTTTCTCGCGGTAACGGACCTGTCGGACGGGTGGCCGGCGCTGGGCAGCGCGCTCGCGGCACACTTCGCAGACTGGTTGTGGTGCGGCCCTCAGCAGGCTTCCATCGTGGCCAATATCGTGCACATGGTCGCGTGGAGGACGGGACACATATGGGCATGTTACTGGAACGTTCTGCGCGTTCATTTATGTTGATTTGAAACCGATACAGCGGCGACTAAGCACGCTTAGGTACATGCGATACCAGTCTAACTGCTTATGACATTTTATGGCCAATATTTTGCGTGGGAGTCTAAAAATTAATATGGATAGGATAGAGGATAGAATAACTTAAAACTTGTGAAATTAAACAAGTTAGAAAACTTCGTTAAAACATACGTAAGTTGTAAAAAATATCGCTCTGATAGTGCTATTCACAAATAGATTTTCATTTGTATTTGATCAACAAACACGTATAAATAATGTGTACTTCGAGTAGGTAGGTATAATAAACAGCTTAGTCTTAGATTCGAAAACAACATCTCGTAAGTGGTCGGTGTTAGCTGTTTATGTTTGAATATGATTAGGTAAATGACAAACAATCCTTAGGCAGACTACCTCCTATGTATATGCATGATAATGTTGAGAAAACAATACGACCTATATTATATAAGCATATAGGTATCTTAGACTCAACACGATATTATCATAACTCTGAAATGGATAACTATCAACGTTACGTTATATCTACTTTATCTATAACCACATAACACCGAAAGTAAAATGGAATGAAAAAAATTAAGATGAAGCCTTTTCTGTTACGGGCACCATGGAAAATATTGGTAACTAAGGTTCTTTCGATTTACCTCACTACACTAGTATCTGCTGTTTTTTAACATTGTTGTAGAAAAGAATCAAGTAAGTACTTTCAGAAACATTTCGTAACATTAAGACCGTACCAAACAAAAAACAAATATTTTACTTGCAGTTAAGAGTTCAAGGCGCAAATCTGCAAACAAAACATGTTATATCAGCAATACTTCCATAACCATTATCTGATTTACGATTTTGGGAATGTTAAGGATCTCGAATCAAATGTGTTTGAGTTGAAACGTTCAATGAATGTAGGTACTAAGTATGGGTTGAACGATTCATCAAGTAAAAGTCTCGCCAAATATGTTTCGCGCTCTGCCGCCATTACTGTATGAATTATTAATTGTACATAAAACTGGTAGGTAGGTACTTATAATGTTGTGCGGATAGGTCATCGACCTCACACTGACTTGGTTTCTACTCATCTACAGTGTAGCCATAACAAAGACCCGCCTAACGAACTCTACTTAATTTATGACACCACATGTACCTACTTGTAAAGCGACTGGGTTTCCGAAATTTTGTATTAAACAAATAGGAATTTAAATGATTTATTTTAGAGTCATATTTATGAGTTTCCGTTGCCAATTAATTTGTTTATTGAATTGTAGAGAATTGTCGTTTTTGTGGTATATTTTATGCAGATTTCGCGTAGACACAAGTATGTTAAATACGTAGTTACATTTACATAAATATGTATATCTATTGGTCCAAATAACGGTGTGGCCAAAACAGTCTGACATGATATTAACCTTTGTTATTCGTGGCTTGGATTATATTGCTGGATCGATTTAAATGGCTGTTTCAAAGATGATGCACTGCGTAGAGTTTTACAGATCTGAAGTTGAATATTTTCTGGAAAAATGTATTTGCAGTCCTATACCCAGTGATGTAGACTGGAACTGTTCCAAATATTGCGAACGGCGCGGACGTGGTGTTTACCAGCTGGTCGCTCGGAATAAACATGAAATCGGATAGTGTTCTGAGGAAAACCTATTAATACGTAGGTGTGGTAATAGATTGATTAGTACGGCTCTTATCGGCGTGCCCTTGGATAACGCTGCAAGGATATGAGCCGGTGAAAACGAATCGTAGTTTTTACTGCATGCGTTATTTACGAAAAAATAGTAGTTATGTGTATATTTTAATAACACCAAAGACCTCATCAAAAGTTTACTATAGACACGTAGAAACAAATGCAATACTTTACAACAAGACAATGGGCAATACAATAAATTTCGCCTAATGCTTTTGTGACAAACCGCTTCCCAAGTCCTTCGACCTACAGAGGGTCTGTTATCTCTCCCGCTGATAAAAGCAAGTTGGAACATCAATTAAGACAAGCACGCCTGCCCACTCTACCATCGCGTAATGGGCTTGAAGAAGCTAACCAATTAACTACTCGTTCACTCGCCGATAGAAAGGTGACCGAGTGACGTCACCCACTCGAACCAGCTTACCGAGACAAGATAAGCTAAGCCGTAAAATATTCATGTAAACCGACATCGATTGTGTGAAATGCAATTCGAGAACCATCTATGGATAAAACCCCGAGTTCTCCCGCGGCAATCTGTCCTCATTTAAATGTGAATCTCAGCCTGTTTTGGTTCATCACTATGTATTATTTAGCCGTGGGTGGTAATTGTGTTACATACGCTATTGTGTTTGGAAAACGAGATAGGAGTCGAGTAGGCAGCATCACGGACGGATGTACCATTATCTAAGACCACCTCGTTGATATGTCACGTTTCAACAGCTCGCTGACATTGTGTTTCAACACACTACTAGATAGTTATAGTTACTATTGAATTTCAGATATTTCAATTGGCTTTGTTTGAAGAGGAGGATAGGATTAGTATACGTTGAAGTGGGTTCGTAACATACCTACTCGATAATAGTACGATGTACCTCATTATAATGGACAACTTATCGTTATCCTTGTTCAAACTAAGTTTCCTTGTGTAATATTCCGCATTATTTGAACAGTCTTCGTTCGTTGTTGTCGTGAGGTTTAATATCCACAAATTGAGCAATAAATCGAGCCATTCGTCTTCATTTCATGGTGTTTCGCGCAATAACTGCCTTCACTCGATCCGTCGGTGTTTGTAATGTCGGCGAAGCGTGTACGAATATAGTCGAAATAATTTAGGGAGGATTCCAATTTCCGCAAAAATGCGGTAGGATGGGGTAGTTGTCGCCCCTGCAGAGCGGGGCGAGGCGTGCGGGGGTGGGGGGCGCCTGCGCAGTGCCCGCCGGCTCCCGGCCGCTCGAGCACCCTCTTCACGATTGAACGCACCATTATTAAGCACCCATTCAAGCCTTAATTTGCTATCATCGTGCTCGCTCTCTCTAATTTCTACCGTGAATCATGATTAACTCGCCTTCAAGTTATGTTAACTTTGAGTAAGACAATGTACGTACCGTTGGCGGAGCGGGCTGCCGGGGACGTGGCTTCCTTGCTTCGGGAGTTTTCTTTCTCCTTCCCGTTGTTCCCTGCAACAAACAAAGGGATATCATGAACAGGGCTGGAAACAAAGTCTCGAGGTAACGTTATGAAAGAATTGTAACACGGGAGTTTCACTCATGTGACGTTTTATTATGGGTTATTAAATGGGCGAGCAACGAGTTCAATCAATTTCTGAGCACTTTCCTTTCCTACATACACACAAATAAAGTAATTAAAAACTAAGTACCTAGTCATAAGATTACGTGATAAACTAACTATAAACCAGTCACTTATAAGTACCTATTAAAGTTTTCGGTTCTAGAGCGTGTTTAGAAATCATAAACGACCCCTTTTGAGACCGGGCGCAAACAAAATTGTAATTTTGTAACGGCTAGGGGCTGTTAGTGGCCAAATAAATTAGAACACATACTTCCTACTTTATATAAACATAAATATGTACATAGGTATAGAATCATTTGTGCAATATTGCCATGAAGGTATAGATCTTAGAGGAAGGAAGGAAACGCTACCTATAAGAGTCATATATGGATAAAATATTATTGGGAAAACATATGTTCATTTATAAATACTTAGAATAATAAAATGTTACCGTTCGTCACCACTACACACGATTTTGATAAGATGTCATTGCATTTCTCAAAAATATATTTTACAGATAACATTAGAGCTAAAACTGATGTAATTTATGATATTAAGTAAAGTGACTTTCGATATAAATTGCGGTATATTCTATTGTTTTTGTTTTAGTAATTGTTACCTACATACATACATACATATTATATAGGGTAGGGATAATTAATAAAAGGTACTAAGTAAATCTAAAATTTTTATTTACCCGGGAAACTTAGTGTAAAGCTACATGTAAGTTTACCCGAATTAGTATTTAACGTATCGAATGGTTGGCTATAAATATACTCGTCTATTAGGTCCCATAGTAACAGTTATAGTAAGAAATAAATACATATAAATTTGTAATTATAGTAAAGGTAGGAGACAAAGAGACCTTTGCCCAGGATTGGGACAATATAGGTTAACAAAAAAAAGTAAAGGTAGACATTGTAAACGTATTTTATTTTGTATTTTCGGATACATAATATAGATATGCAGTTTTCCGGCGGGCAATAGTATCTATTAGATAGGAGTTTATACGGCTAGCAACATGGAATCTAAGCCGGAAACATCAGTGGGCAGATAGGGCCGGGCGTGGTGACTCCACTTGATGTATCGAGATAGATATTATAGAATATTCGGGTTTATATTTGTTGGGAAAAGTCAACTTGAACTTTGAGCGATTTGATATTTTGTGTGTTTAAGAAGTAAGAGAGTGATATTTAACTGAAAATTTTTAGGACGGCTACCAGTAAATGTGACCAGCGCGGCGTTTAATTAGATCAATGTGCCTTAGGTATGAATTAATTTGTGAATCAATACGATAAAATATAGATATTGGCCATGATCGATTTGTATTATGTACTAATAGCTAAAATATATATTGTCCTGTTCATACAACACAAATGTCCCAAATATAGAAGGGCGTGTATCGAGGCGCAGCGAGTCGCTGGTCGCAGCGTGGCGCTGCGGCCGGCGCGCATTCCCCGGAGGATCCTTTTTGCCTCGTCCGTCGCCGTCGGCCACGACCGGTTCCACAGCGAGCGTTCACCCCAGCACAGCTCGCGAATTTACCTCACTGTATCTACTATGTTACAAACCACGCCAATCTTTCTCATATGCCACTCAGAACTCCGAGGCGGTCGTGATTGCAGACACACGCTTTTCGGATAATTATATTACTGACCAGAGAGTGGTAAAAAGAAATGAGTTTCCAAAGAACAATTATGCTATCACAGCTTTGTTGATTCTCGAATCTCTGACACAACTTTGTTTATTTTATTAAGTGGAACAATCTAAACAGTCTAGCTAGATCATACAACATGTTAAAGAGACTCATAGTTACCAGTTTGAAATTATAAATGTTCGTTACGAGAAGCGTAAATAACATATCGACATGTGGTTGCCGGAGCTGTACGTTTGGTTCGATGATGTAATACCATCGGAATGGTAAAACAACATGACAGAGGAATGTTTTATCTAACCTTACAGTCCTAATGAGTCTGCTCATCATGTCTAACAAATGTTCTACAAAAGTTGGTTTAGTCAACCGAGAACAATAGAGTAGGTATCTTTTTTGGTCCAAACAGAACGTCTGACAGAGCAACTAATTTGGTACAATAAGTATCAAGTATTGTATCAAGCTAAATAAAAAAAAACCGGGATATTGCACACATCGAAGGAAATAAATGGAAATAACAAGTAATGTCTATATTCTTTATGTAGCGACAAGATTAAGACATTTCTCAGGATGTGCAAAAGGACAAATTCAGCAGAAATGTCTTGACATGTAGTAAGTATGGGCCAGTAGGCACAGTAACGCAGAAGACGGTCGGGTGACCTTGTGGAAGGCGTTGACTTCGGACTCAAATCGCAACCAACCGTCGCGCCATAGATTTAACACATTACTAAAGTGAACATCATTTTAAATTAAACTGACGTTGAAACAAATCAATGCAAGTTTTATCTAGAAGTCCTACTAGTAAGTAGTAAACTTGTTTGTGCCTGGATGTAAATAGATGGTCTATTTCATGAATCTGATAATTCTGATGATTGACAAAAAAAAGGTATAAAGTTTGTATCATTTATGTAACTTTAATACTGCAGACATCGACATGTGAGTTTTAACGAGGATATAAAACCTTAATCGTTTGTCTTTGTAGCCACAAATCAAGGTTTACGTGTTTACTCATCGTAAAGACTTGATCTATTGCTACGAAATTTTACTATTGTTTTGTTGGCCTATGAAAGTGCTACTTCACAAAAAAGACGATGTTATGACTTGTTTTTATTTTTGGTGTTATAATTAATAGTATAATAAGTATAAATTGAAGTAGATTTCTGCTTCCATCGGCTGTTTTCAGAATAATCTACCCAGAAAACAATTACAACTCTAACGCTTTCCATATGCATTAATTTGTTATGTCAAATCCTGGTTAAGTTTTACCAGAAGAATAGTATAAATTGGTATATATCCTGAAACATTAGAATAATATTCATATTGATTGAAAAGTTCAACGGACTGCAATATTGTGTATTTAATAACTTCTTTTTCTGAAGGCGCACAGTATAAAACAAACAGGAAAATCGTGACTGAGGAAGTCTGATTCTATAAATAGCTTTTATAGGCTGTGAGTTCCTTATATGTGTTGCAGTCTAATAGGTTCTCATATTAAATTGCAATCATTTTATTTTTAATTAACTTGAGAGTTGATAACTTCTATACTTCTTGTTCTAGGATTTCTTAATTGTAAACTGATTTATGTGTTTAAGCATACTGTATAGATTTATATTTTTAATGAAAACAAAAGTCATAAAAGCAGTGTTGTTTTTGTTACATTTTATTAAATTTATGGGCCCAGTAATTGAATAATATAGGTATGGCAGTAAATGGGACATAACTAATGCATGTTTTTCTTCGAAAATATCAGAAAATATATAAATATAAATACTTATCCTTACTCAAATGACTGTGGCAGCGCAAATATGTCCTTATTGGTCGTACCTACTGTTCTTCTGTGTGTTTAATATGATAGTATAAAATCACGAAATAATATATTAATATGATATTAAGACTTCACCATAAATATAGTAATATGAATAAAATACAGAGCTGTTAAAACGAATGTTGAATAGGCAGTGAAAATTCAAATGATTGATCGTGAAATTGATTCAATATTGCATACGTTTACATAACAATAGGCCATAGGTCCGTCTAATGATGCCTATGTCAATGTGAATACAATAGGAAACTATCATATACATATACATCTAACGTTTGTATACTTACTTTCAATTTAATATACGACACCATACCTATAATACTTATATTTACAGTCGCATAGGCTTATTGATTTAAATGATATTATTATAACGAATGTTCTATGCGCCAACCAAATTTTTTAAAGTACTTCTTCTTCAAGTTTATACCTAAGTACTTTAAATTAACATAACGTTGCAGCGGTGTAGTAAATTCCTAAAACCAAAATGAACAACGCAAAATAGAAATTGGTTAGTGAAAGTAGCGGAATTAATCTCTCTAGAAACTGCTGAATCCTCGCAAACTCTGCTGCGTAATAACTTATCAAGTTTGCAATTTTACATACACAGTACTGGCTCGATTCTTAGTAAATAAATCGTTCCTAGATAAAACCAGAACAGGATACTGTACTGCACCGGAGGAAGAACATAACACGACGTACAGTTGGCAACAAAAGCGTCGTCTGCTGATTATATTTTCGACCTTATTGCTTTCCAACAAAGCTTTCCAATTTTACCGAGTGGATGGATGTCTCTAGACGAAGTCTCGAAGTACGTAAGACATGTGTGCACAGGTGGAGCCAGGTATGCGGTATGTGGGTGACGGTCGCACACACGTAGCTCACAGTTTAAAAATATATATTACTCGCAGAGACACAATATTGTGAAGTAATTATGTCAACAATGGCAGTCGTGGGAGGTAACACTAATACAAAAATAAGCCAGGCATTACATATGTCGGTTATTTCTATTGTCTTGTCTAATGCACGAAATAAGGATCGAGGCGTGTACTATTATGGTAAACGAGACAAGAATTGGATCACGACAAAAAACTCGTAAAAAGTTGTTAGATACACAAACCATTTAAATAATACAACAGATTTATTCCGCGACTGCTTAATTAATTTGCGTATTTGCATTAATTTGTTTTAGTTGCTCAGTGACTAATTAACGTGAGTCATCGTTGTTATGAACTACGTGCTCCTATACGTGCTTCCACGGATATCTTATCAGTACATTCATAAACAAAGTTCAAATAATCGTAACCGCTGCGTGTTCAAACTAATTTGAGAGCATATTTATTTGTGACTGAAACAAAGCAATTTCAATGCATAGATAACGCCACCAATCTGACTAATCAGCTATTGACCTAGCGATTATTTGAAATTAATTTTAAGGTAATAATATAATGTTTCTAGAATGTTGATTGTATGGTTTAGGTAGGTACATTAGATTAAATGATTTTGATTATTACTAGAGCAGTTGTAGTCGCGACTAAGCTGTAATCACGCCATAAGTCGAGCGTGGCGCCGCGCCATATAGGATTACCGAGGTTGAACTCGACCGTGTGATACGAAAGGATACCACTAAGGTTAAACATTGTAATGTCACGCACGACACCCCTAAAAGGATAGATACTAGTTAAATAGCCACAATATTCTACTTTGACCTCCAAGCTGCCTTTGGATTAGAGAAATCGTGTAAAAGGCAAATTAGAACGCTTTCGCCAAATAAAAGGAGAATCGAATAATAAAGTATTAGGCATAAATCTTCGCGACTAATGCTCTTGCTGTGACCTAATGGTATAAACCGACTAAAATGTTCAAATAATTTAGTTATTTTTGGGACTGTGCTGTGCATTGATGCGAAGTATCCAGCCACGTTTATATTATTTTTAACGTTTTTAGTTGACTGAGTTTTCTGCGCGACTGTACCCCGCCATATGGTGTCGATGGTTGTCGACCAAGTCATACCCATAAAAAGGTTTATGAAGCTTTTAGGTTACTCGACTGGAAAGGTCGTGCGGCGCGTCTGTCCTACCTACCTACTACCTTTACGAGGTAAATGTACGTACTGTCTATGTATTTGTATCTACAGCTCTTACTTATGTTATTTTATTATGTTTTAACTCTATACAGATTAACTAACCTATTTTCGAAGACCTACCCATTTTCGATTAGATAAAAAATGTATTAATATGAGGTCGCCATATTAGTGTAGATAGATTATGGTAATTTTAAATTTTGTTTTTATTATTTTTGTGTATTTTTCCTTGTATGTTTATTCTAACAGTGTTTATCTGTCTACTATTGGTGATATCGATCATTTGTATTATTTACCAATTTAAAATTAAAAACTAATAAATAAATAAATGCCAGACTGTGTCCCAAATAAGTCTACAAAAGGATAGTGTTTACACGAGGAAAGAGGATAGAAGAAAGGAAACGGAAATATGTACTGACATTTAATGAGAAAGTAGAACAACAGTTATTAATAAACTGAAAAATAACAACATAATTAGTGTTTGTGAAATCAAACACCTATACACAAGTAAAATTACAAATAGGTAATATTCAAATAAGTACATAAGTACACGTTGGTAGAAATAATTGATTTACACTTTTTTAATGTCAATATGATTTTATGACCAAGGAGAAAATCACATCAATTCAAAAATTAGGGTTTATCATTATTCCCAACAATTAATTTAGATCAAGCTGTGTACACATATTTTGGAATTTGTTGCGAGAACGTTCGGTTTAGTTTTATAAATACTCCGAAGGGCTCGTTTGTCAGCACTTGGTTCGTGTAAATAAACTCACGCTTCGTGTCGTGTTGATCCACTTTTATTTTTACTTGTTATTCGGCGACAACACGCTATTATGGGAGCACTTACCAAACACTAACACCATCCACATTGGTTGGGTAAATAAACTCAAATGAGAGGCATGTAATTGGAATACGACTCCTAATGATCGGTGTGATTATAGGTACGTAAAAAGAAAAATATTCTTAATGAATGAATAAATGCTTCTAACCTACCGTGGAACAGACTAGCAACAGTACTATTACCATGATTAGCGTTGGGTTCCCATTTAAAAATTATGCAAATTAAACCTGCGCCATAAAACGGAGCTGTTCCCACAATTTCCTTGAGCAATCCTTTATAATGATAATGTTGAACCAGCAGGAGCATGTCTGAGCTTTGCGCATGCGTCGGGTACATCGCTGGGTATCGACTAGCTCAGATGTGGGAGTTAGGGAGAGCTGTGATGCTGAACGAATTCGATTGGCCGACTGTTGCTGGAATTTTGGGACGATTCTCGGTTGTTTCTTTTGACCGCTACAGTTTCAGATTTCGTTTTGTTTAATCCAGGATACTTTATTGTGTACAAATTACTACAAAACGTAACAAAGACACGAGTACCAATTTAGTCAAAAACTTGTACGTATTTACGACAGACATACGAGAGTAAAATATAAAATACTTTGGGTTCGTGACACGCCTAAATATTTTAGAGCTCAAACCATCAAGATAAGCATTAGAAATACAGAAAGTCTGTTCGGCAAACTGGATTTAAGCGACAAAGGGTGTGCCAAGACAAGTCGAGGGGCTGCGGGACCCTCTCGTGTGTAGAAGAGGGTGCAAAATTGAATCAGATTCGAGCCCGGGGCGATATAACCAATAACGCACACACTATAAAATCACGGATTGAATCAAAATGCGGGCGTTTGTGGTTTGTATGACCAGATTTTGCTCATCCTAATATTCCCATGTTTTTCTTTCTTTCGTAAAGAAGTTTCGTAAAACTTTTCATCGTTTCGTAAAGTTAACAAGCTGCAAGTCTAATGGTTCACATAGCACAGCGGCTCTCCAAATATTCTTTATCAATAGTCACTGTATTGTCTCGTTCTCTCTGCGTCTTAATATTATAGTGTAGTAGGCACAGTCAATTTTCTTGACAATTCTATGTATAATTCTATTCTATTTATATGTTCTGTAACTATCAATAAAATATTTGAAATTAAACTGGAAGTAAAATGTTCCAATCCAGAAAGTTCTCTCCCATAGTCCTACAATCTATTCTTTCCACGGCGAATGTAACGTCACGTATCTGATGGCACGGTTATAAATACCCATTGATTGAAGTGGTAGGCACGTGGGCCCAAGGTTGAGGCCGGCCGCAAGGGCGAGCCAGTTGAGATTCAACAGATAGCTATTATTCTACCTGCGAACATCTCCACAACAAACTACCGAGAACTCAGATATGACTCATCTATGGTGACGCATATAGGGTCTGGTCTATGCATTGATAGTATAAGCCAGATATCTAACTAATCATTTTCCAACAAATTGTTCCATGTTCATGTCATAATCTAACGGACCAATCAGCATGCAAATATATCGCGTGAAATGAGGGCTACTGCGTGTAAGATCATCACTAGAGGCGCTAGTGTACGGTGAGGTCTAAATGTTCTCAAACTAAGCAAACCTCACCAAATTGCCGCTAGGATCGATACTCGATCGTAAAGTTTGAAATGTCAAAAAACGGTAGCTCTCATTCGTATAAGTTTTGCTCGTATTGTGTATTTATTCGCTATACCAAGGTGTCTATTGGTGTGTTGTCACTGGTTCTATAAGATACGGTGTTTATGGAAAATGTTGATGTCAATCAAGTGGTCTTGTTCGACGAGTTTTGGATAAAAACTAACTTGTTTAGGTACTTGTTGAGAAGTAACTTTGGTGGCGCTTGAGACTACCAGTTTGGAATTGCGGTCGTAAAAAGTGGTGACTCTACGTACCCAGTGTTTATTATCTACTTTTCATGATGACTAGCCAAGTTGTGCAAGATTTATCATTAGATATAACAATATCGATTAAAAACGTTCAACAACAAGTTAGGAGTATCTACGGGTACCTAGTTAAATTTATTGAAACAAAGCATACATACTCTCGTATGAATCTGGTGTTTTTAGAAAGGAACGACGTGTGCCGACTCTATTAATAGAAACGCAGACATCTCGATGGAACGATTAATCTAAACCGTAAATTCCTAAGAGATTTCTACGAGAAGGCGGTTTTCTGGTTGACTGAGTGAGAAGTGAAAATTGACGCACTTGATAGCTTTTTCTTGATCTCGGCGCGACCCAGAAAATCAATAGGAACAGGTCCAATCAAAGTTCGTAAAATTAATATCTATAGCTATAAAAGTTGATTAGTTTGTAGTAAGAAGAATCAGTCGTAAGTCTGTCCATCGCTATAACTGTCGACGTAAAGACATAAAACAGCATTAGTTGAAAGTCAAACTACCTAGTCTTTGAAAGTGCGGCCATGTGTTTTATTTAGAGTAACTATGAATCTCTGAATAGACATGTTTTGTATGGTCGTCGTGGGAATTATGTTGTCTGTAGGTAGATGAGATGAATGACTTGGAACAACGAAATTCTCAAAAAGATCGTCTTGTACAGATATCGGTACCATACAGGTAAAGAAAGAGTAACAATGTTATAAATAGAGTAAGGAACTGAAGAAAAACTCAATCGAGTTAAACATGTCTCAAATACTGCGGAATATTATTCTACGGTTTAATCTTTTTATAGATTCCATCGTACGATTTGAGTATGGAAATCTTATGTTCAATGAATTTACCTGCAAGCACCGGATGCTAAAATGAGAATTGTTCTTACTATGACGGATGTAAAGTGATTTGAATGCGCAGTGCGTATGAGTCCTACACGACAAGACCTCGCTGATCGAGTGATAAAGTTACAGTAGGTTGTCTTACAGAAACCTGATTCTAGGACTCTATTCTTGGTTAAAAGCCTTTTAAGTATACTCGTCTATAACTTGCCAATATATCTTCATCTTCTTATCGAATGAGAGTGGTCAACTGTGGTATCGAGAGTTTATCAAGCCGCCCCAAGGGCATCTGATTTATCTTTTGTACGTTATATGTATGTTTAATGCTATGCTCAAATTATGATGAAATCAAAAATTCACGCTAAAAATTATAACAAAATCTTCAATATAAAATTTTGAAGAGTTGGAAAACGTTTTGAAATCAAGTTAAGAAAACTACAGAGGTAAGTAAACGGCACCGAAATAATTCCTCGCATTAGAAACTTTACGGTTATAAAACACTGAAATTGCATCGTATAAGTATGCAGCACTTTCATTATAAATTCAAAATCTAGACTCGTTAACGTCTAGAAATTTTCAAGCATTGTAAGAAAGGCAATAAAAAACCCGTTTCATGAATAAAATATGTTTTTATCCTATTAGTTTTCAAAAGTTAATGTTCGCTGTTGGCATAGCAGTCAGTTCAATGGAATTAGAGACTCATAATTATTTATTAGCCTCAATTTATTGCTCTAGACAGATCTAGGTATGCTAATTTATTTGGAACATGTTCTCCAAATTAGCCTGTGAAAGTAGTTAGACGTAGGTGTAGTGCAGTATTTTTGAGGTAGGTATGCTGTAGTAATACTTAAACAGACATATTTAATATTTATTTAGTTATAATGGTACACAAAACAGAATGTGTTCCCAAATAAGCTAAGTATACATACAAAACTGGTTTTGATCCAGAACAAATTCCTAAAATAAGTGTACACAGCTTGAACAACATAAATGCGATTAATAATTTCAAAAACCTGAGTTAGGCAGAGAATACAGTACCAAAAATAAAAAATAATAAATAATTAAAATAATAAATAATTATACATACATATAATGGATGTACATATGTATACATACTCATATTACTAACTTTCGCAACGCTATAAGTAATGTTGAAAACAACGAGTAAATAGTACAGCCCGTTTTAAGCTATATTAATGTTTTAATTAAAACTTTCGTTAAACATTTTTATCAATATCCCAGCCAATATTAATATTTATATGTAACTAAAACTAAGTTTTAGTTACATACAACCGTGTTACGCACTCACAGATATTTTTTTTAATTGTTCAAAGTTTGAACTGCCTGGCCTTATAAAATTATAAAATTACAGTTAGCAACATTGCAACGCTTAATCACATTTAATTGACTTTTCAGATCATTCCAGTGTATCAATAACTTGTATAGATACGCGAATATTATAGGTTCGGCCGGTAAAGCCTAGATAACTGCGATAAGGCTAATGATTAAGATGTGGCTAGGCGGCAGATTACAGCCGATACTAACATCATATCAGATTGCGTTATCAATATTGGATATGAGCTGATACGAGCGACAAGTTAAAGGCATACACTTTTCTATCTATCACTTTTTGGAACTAAAATTTGTTCGAGATTCTTTATTTTTTTACGAACAGTTGTAAAAAAGCCTCTAGCTACAAAAATAATCATTAAAAATAGACTCATATCTAACCAATAAACTAATGTTGCAATAAATCCGAGAGAGTTGATGAAATTCCGTTGGTTTTATATTTTTACAACGTGTTCCGATTTTTTAAATGAATGAGAATGTTGGCCTCTCTCCAATATTTATGTCGTATAAATAACCAGCAATAAATAATACACGAGCTTAAAAAATTATATAAAAAGCTTCATGTTTTGTTAAATTCACAAAATATCTGAGATAAATCAATATAATATAATCAACTGCTATCTTTTATCGATAACTAGGGCTACAGTTTCATTTGAGCGGACATCACTACAGGTCAGGTTTCTTTCGAATGAAGAAGAAATAAACATTTAGGTATTATGGCAGATTTAACATATACCAACAACAACAATTACCCAAAAAAATAAACAACTAAATTGTTTTTTATTTGTTTGTTACGGTCTTTTCCAATACCTCAGTATAAGTACATTAAACTGTTTGTCAAGTTAATTGAAGAATGAGGCGAGACAAAGTGACTTCCAAACTTCTGAAGGCAATGACTTGTGAAATTCCCCATCATTGTTTGACTGTAGACGTGCAGTTTGGTGTGGCGAAACGAGTAGCCAACAATATAACGGAGATGTTGTACATAAGATGTGTGGACTGTGGACCCGTGTGCTTGTAACATAGACTCAATAATCTATAGGCTTCTAACTGTACACTAATCGTTGAGCTAAAACCTGTGAAAAGTGCCTGGATAAGACTAGATGCGTAAATTAGACCATGCGCATGCGATTTAGGCGATTGTTGGGCGAGGTCTAGATCCAGCAGTGCACGAATAATTATACATACTCGTACCATAAGCATAAGCTGTTGATGGTTCATCAATTAATCATACTCCAACCAATCACGTCTCACGCTTGGATAGATCAGCATCCAGATTCATCACGCGTCCATGGCAACTGACCAATAAGCATACAGAGATATCTCGTGATATTCGTACGTGTCGGAATAGCCGTCTGTTAGGTCTGATGTAGTATAGTTGTATGTAGGGCAGGCGCAGACGCAGCCGTATAATTTGCGGCGATCTTGGCCTCAAATGTTGCTTGTTGCCTTGTTTGGCCACGACCGGTTCGGCTATCACGGTCTTTCATTTCTACTTCACAATCTGACTTCTATACATGGTTACTGGTTTATACGAAACTTTAATATGTTACCTATGTACATGTGGCTTAATATTTAATTAAAATACCAGGATAAAGAAAAGGAAAGGTTCATAAACTACATGATCATTTTTTGGCTACGAGTTTTGAATGATTGTAAAACAAAAATTGCTTTGCACATGAGTGAGTATATTCGACGTCGTCAGTAGATGAAGGTTTTTTATGGATCACCAGTTTTTTTCACGACTTCCAACATTCATTGATAATATTAAGAATATTTGTCACTGAAGCTAACCTTACAGAGTTTTAAGTAACCAGTTTACCCTTATTTACTAATAACCCAGTTTATCTTCCTGCCAAAATACTCAAGCCATACACAAGTCACCAATAACCCAGTATACGTCTCTATCACTATTCGCATGAACTTCTCGAGTGCAGTGAATCGTCCGGCGTTATCTGGCGGGTTCAATGCTACATAATCACGGACACAAATCATACTCGTACGACATTCCCGGAATTAATTATGTTGAGACATTAATTATGCGATGTCATTAACTGCTTTCTCTTGGTGTCATTGGCGTAGAGAAATAGTGGACTGGCGTTAACTGACTATTCTTCCGATGATGTTGATAATGTGGTGATTTATTTACACTGGGAAATGTATTGGTAAGACCTTTATCTTTACACAACATAGGTAACAACTGTAAAGTCTCGCCAGAAGCGGCATGAAAACGTAATTGGGTACAAAAAGACAGCATAGTTCGTTATTTCCAGTTACATTTCCAAAATAATTTACTTTAGGCCCACTTAAGAAGTAGTATTTAGATTAGAAGTAGTATTATACAATACTACTTCTAATCTAAATACTATCTCTTAACCAATACTGGTTACCTGGAAGAGATCGTTTCGAGCGATAAGGTCGCCAATCAGGACACTAATTTTAAGTTTGTATGTTTCATTGTGTTCTTTTACTTACTGATAGACCATAGCTTTTAGTACCAAAATCAAACACAAGGGAATCACGCTGACGCTCCGTCCTAGACCAAAATGATCGCTTACTATCCGACAACTGATAAAAAAGATTAAAAAATAATTAGTTAACATATTATTGGTTAGTTTGGCGTGGTGAGTCAGCGCAGAGTCACCGCCAGTCATGGAGGGTGAACGCCACGTCGCCTGTTGAATCACTGCAGCCAGCCATTATGCACACACTCATGTACAACGGCAACATACTAAATAGACGCCTCATTAGGCCTAAAAACCTTCACGTATAAGTAAATATTATAAAGGCGAAAGTTTTTAGTGTATGTTTGTTACTAGGTACTTTACGCTTGAACGTACGGACGATCATGAAAGAAAGAAAAGACATTTATTGTGACATATTTAACAGAAAAACAAACACGACTTTAAATGTTCTAAGAGTGCTATAAGGAAAAATGCCATGTGTGTTAGTGACTCAAATACTTATTCTCCATCACAGCATAGATAATAGATGAGTTTTTATTTAGGCGTCTCTGGCATGTACTATCTACGCATTATGCACATACTGATGTCCCAGGTAAGTGAATCGCTATTGTATGCTATTCACTATTGTGCAGCCGAACTTTTTAGGTAAGCGATTGTTAACGCCTTATTGTTAGGCTCGTATCGGAATAATAACAGGATCCTATGCCCACAGCGAGATCCAAGTTTGTATCCATTACCTACTGAATATATTGATGGGTGTTTTGACTCCTGGTTTTATCATCATCAGCTTAAGCCAATATCTAACCATCAGTTTTAGTGTACTAAATGAAAATCAGGGGTCCAACAATACCGACGTCTATGGCATCAAGGGTATGGTAAGACTATGACCAGCCACCCAATTACTGCTAGACATAGACTTACCTTAATATATAGCTATATAGCAGTGACTGGGTATAGACCTCCTCCTCTAATAGCTATAAATTTAAATTTGAGCTACGTTTATGATATCAATGACCCCTTTAGCTGGTAGTAAATTTGATAGTTTTTGGAATTGTATTTGGTAATGTGATTAGTTACGAATACCTAATAGTCATATTTTCATGAAATTCAAATAGGTTTATGGGTTGCGTTAGTATCTGGACTCTATGAAAATATACATTATTATCTAGGTACTTATATACATTATTATTTATTACACATTATGTAGGTACATGGGCAGGATTTTGTGTGTGGTTCCCTTAACTAAAATAAATATGAGTTATGTGCATTGATTATACATTTTAATTAGGTAAGTATATTTAACTTTACCTTGTATGGAATAAACAGGATTTATTTAGATAAAACGTCATTTACATCAAACTCGTTATGAATAAACAGGAAAAATTGTTTTCCGTGAATGTAATAATGTTGTAAATGAATCAATTTGAATACCTACTCAGATGTTTAAAATATAATTACTATGCTACTGAAGAAAAGAAGAAAGACAAGTAGGTACTGGCGAAAATAATGTGACATTATTTTACTTGACCAATTTTCATATTACTTGCATTAACAACTAGTCTCAATTCTGTCATAATTATCAAGTAGATACCTAAGTACTTTATATTCATACTTTAAACAAAAAAATCTGGAAAACCCTATAATACTTTAAGCAGATGAATATCGGCTTAAAGGACACCCAGCCAGTATATCAACCTAACAGGGCATTCATATATTATATTAATATCCTCAATTATTTACATATGTGAGTCGTAATAATACCTAGTTATACAAATAAGTAAATAACAATTCGAACAGGTAACTAATTACTAAACCACGTATTACTTCGGGTTTTCCAATTAACCACGGTATTGTACACCTACTTACTTAAATAGATAACAAAGGAACGTAAAAATAATTTTACTTGGAGCGTTCGACATATCCACTGTTTTTCGGAGAAATCCAACGAACTAAATTGAAGTGTTGATAAAAACACTTCATTTACATGCATGAATATCCAAAATGTTACTCGTTATTAGAATTGCCAGATAACGACAGCCCGGCGAGACACGTTTGTGCGTTCACTAAATTTCGATCGAGGGGTAAAACTTTGCTAGCTACTACTAGCGCCATCTATTGAGGACGCGCCGAAGCTCGTGTAGAGTTTTCTTTCTCGTAGCTTTGCCGCATGGTCTGGGCCACCACCCTGTCTTCCTAATCGATATCGGATTGCAGCTATCTCAATTTCGGTGAAGATGATAAAAGAATCTATTTCGGTACGCCAAGAAGGCGGTCCTAAAGGATATTGATGCCATTTTTTCTTCGTATGATCCTGTCGTAAAACACCCGACGATAAAGGTAGTATACCAAAATAGTAGGTAAGTACGTAACATAAACATCTGCGATAAAATTAACCAATATCACCGGAAAGTATAAAGATTATTTATTTAATGTTTCATGGGAATATATAGCGTATAGATGACGTTCGTTAATTCGAAATTCAAACAATAACAACGGTCGCCACATGACATCATTCATCAACTTAATCGTTGGCATGACGTCATTCAGAGACGTATACTTTTTCACAAGTCCATAAAATATGGTACCAAGGAGTATTTAATTTACGTATTGTCTGAGATTAAATGAACTATGGAGTAATTAATCCAACAACTTCGTGTTTCTACTGTTATCCAACATCATCAGTGTTTGTATTATGCGATAGATATGACATGATTTGATGGATCATTTAAAGAGTGGAGGTTTTGTTGATGTTAATCTCTATAAATTTATAGTTGTAGTTATTTCCGGATACTTTTGAGGTGAAGGTAGAGAACATTAAAGAATTAAAATTGTATCTTTACTTTTTATCACAATTATTACAAACTTCTCTTCTGTGAATTTCAATTTCGTTTTATTACTGCAATGTAATCATACTAATTATATTTGATGACTAAACGTGACATTACATTAGTAACGATAACGGTATTTTAAAAGCTTCTTGGACATTTAACTTGCCTCTTGGTCTTTGAACTTGTTCCTTGGACTTTTTTAAAGTACGCACTCCTATTTTGTTAGAAACAATAAGTATTAGTGCACGGTATTCGCTTTTATTAACTCATCGGTACTAATAATTTCGGTTCTTTTATCTTGAGAAAACCCCAAGTCCCAGTAGTGGTAATAAACACTTTTACATTAAGCTGATTACTAATTTAATTAATTATAATTAACAACATAGAAACAGAGGTCGCCCACCTATGAGGTGGGTTGACAATATTAGAAAAACCGAAGGGAGCACGTGGATTCAATCTGCACAGGACCGTGATGTGAGCGGCGTACAAGAAGAGAGGCATATGCTCAGCAGTGGGCGATAACGGGCTGATGATGATGATTAACAAGTAAATTTTACTCACCCTTCCGTATTAGTAAGCTGGTGACTCTGCGCAGCGCTTCCCGCGGTGACTTTTGGAAGAACTTAGGCGTCAGGTTGGGAGGTAGAGTGAGTGGCTTGCGGGAGGCGGTGCCTTCCCAGGGCACGGGGTGGTCTGCCACTTTGGCGGAGGCAGTGAGACGGTCCAGGTGCTCGGTGGAAGCTGGCCTGCCAAGCGAAGTAAGGGTTAGCTAGGCGTTAGCTGGTAGCTTGAGTGGTGACAGCTGTAAGTAGTGTACATTAAAACAATACTCTTTAGTACTTAGGTAGTATAAGGCATGTTTGTACAAATTTGAAAAAATATTTAAAATGATGGCTATGCTGAAGAACTGGATTAAATTAGTATACATATGTTATTTTTAGCAGTTATCAGACTACTTTGTCACTGATTCGATGTGTGTCAGACTTAGTATTTGGTGTTATCATCTTGTGTGAGGTTTTGCAATTGAAGTTTTTACAGAGTTTGGTCACGATGTTAGTTATTTTCTAAAGTTTATGCCCAGAGCACTAGTTATGATAGAGAAAACCTGCGTGAGAGTGATCACAGAAGAAAGTTGGTCTCCACCCTTTATAGATCACCAACTTCAATGCTCGCAGCACTGGATGTAAGCCATTCTCAGTAATAATAAAAACAGCACTCTTATACAAGTAAAATTTTTCGTTAAACGATATTTATCTTTTTCGTAGGAACGTAGGTAAGAGCTTCTCTCTTATCAGTGGATCTGTCTTCTTTTTAACCTTATAAAATAGGACTTGTGCTTCTCTTTTATATGGTCAGTATATCCCCTTGGAAATTTCCCACATCTTCACCTTACTTCTAGCTTTCCTTTTATGATGTTTTAGAATAGAAATACTAATATAATACGATTCATACCATCATAGTTGGGATGTGTGAGCTTAGCTTGACCACTTGTTTAATTTACTTGTTCCTCGTATTACAGAGGACAGCGTACCTGATGCTCTGAGTATTTAAATTTGTTTGAAAAATGGTCGTAGTACGGCGGAGACCCATTTATTTTTCTATCCATCATAACTAGAGCTATCAGGATACTTCTAAGAGTATACAAACCGGTGTCTCTGGCGCGGGTACCAGCCGCGCGGCGGGCCGCCGAGTCGCAGCAGGTCCGCGCCGGTGCACACGCCCGCACCCAGCACGGAGCCGCGCCCGTACCCGCCCAGGGTGGCGCTGCTGCCTGGACATACAGAATACATGTGAGTTAGAAAATTAACAAGTCAGTTGAGGTACGATAGCGCTGATGAACTTAGCGTTATTAAAACGAGATAACTGCAGTCTCGAGCCGGCTAAGCCTACAGTAATTATTACACAGTATTTAGTAGGTCAATATTATAAAATAAATTAAACCTTTCGCATATTTTTCCTACCCAACATATTACAAACCAAGCAAGCATTCTACGCATACTGCTGCAGGCGTATGCTTGTCGGGTTTCTTACATTGTTACTGTCAACATTTTATAGACGTTTTATACATCATAGCCGCGGGCGAACACTGGAGTCTCAGGTAAGCTAGCTGATGCCTGCAGCGGTAAGCGTAAGTATTTTCAGATTTTATTAGAGATTATTTTCAAAAGGCTTAAGACCCCATACTTCCCTGATGAGTAATATCATGACAAAACATCTTGATTGCGATATTTTTTATACCTATAGATTGCATAGAGTTCATAGTATTGTTCCTCGGAGGCCCAGTAGAGTTCCTCGGCGGTGTTCGAGGCACATCACAGCCGCGGGCGAACACTGGAGTCTCAGGTAAGCTAGCTGAGGTCTGCAGCGGCCCGCGACCCCCTGACGCCTCGCGGTTTTGTCGCTGCAATGTGCGCCGACGCGCTCCGGTCGCTCCTATGTCTGGAATTACATTATGTCGAGTGTCAAAGCAAGAAAAATTTAACTTTGGATTTAACAGAGTTGCTGGTACACAATTAATAAAAAAAATATTCTTTATAGTACACCATAATACAAATTTAAACTCAAAGATGAAAAAGTATACTTGACTGGGTTATGGGATGGACTAATAAATTAGGTAGGTATGTGAACTATTCAAAACAACGTTATCTTCTGTTTAATTGGTATCGAATTTTCGACAATTACTAAACAAATTTACGATATTGCTGCACATAAGGTTTTGCGTAGGTCTGTTACTCTATCAGTCTTTAAAATACTTTCTATAGTAACTATGTGTTCTAAAGAAAGTGTCGAAAGTGAAAGGACTTTTTGTCGTGATTGTCATTCACTCTTCTTATGCGCCCGTAGGGCGGCTTGATAACTGAACACTCTCATTCGATAAGAAGAAGATTTTATTAATTTTAACTATAGTCATAAAACCTCACCTGTAGGAAGAGTCCTTCTATCAGTGGATCCAGTCTTGAAGTTGGTGCTGCTCCTCCTGTTCTTGTTGTAGCTGGTCTCCATGGATCTCGTCTTCAGGCTGTTGGTGGTGTCGCGGTGCGGCGGGACTGCCGGCGGCTCGGAAGGTCTGCAAATGGCAAACATATAATTACATTAAGTAAAAGACGAAAGTTAGTTTGTTTCCGCTCTATATTTGCTGTAGTGTAGTAAGTATATGTAGATGTCTCTTTTTTTTTCATGGACAGAACTAATAAGTTTTTTTTGAGTTTGAGTTTTGAAATTATTTATTAACCATAAACTTATAAAACATTTGATATAATAGTGTAAATAGGCAATAATCCTATCATACAAAATCGTGCACAACAAAACATTTAAAAGGATTCCATTTTCCTATTATAAACTTACTTATCACATGTAAACTTTTTAATGAACTGAACGACTTTCGTGGCTAAAACTGTAGTTAACTAATGCACTTAGGTATTGCTAGTAAAAGCAGTACACTTTTAGGCCTTTATATATTAAGCTATATTTAATTACCACACTTGAGGGTAGAATAATAAAATTGTCCACTGGCTTTGCAAACTGTCGTTCAAAACAAGCAGCGAGAACGTAGGTATATACAATATGTTGCGTGTGAATGGATCGGCGCGCGCGACTCCGAGCCGAATGAGCTTCCGCGTAGGGTTGAGAGTCGCGCGCCCGGTCCCTGCCAGCGAGTCTCCACCCGCAAATCACTAAGTCACGACCTTATCTATTCATCGTCCAAGAAGAGATGGTGCGGGAGTTTGTATCGATTATATTTGTCGATATATTTTAATGTACTTTTCTTGTCTTACCGATGTTAGTAATTAATTTGTTTTTACTAGTTGGGTTTCTATATATGTAATGTAATATGTTTTAGATAATGTATAAATGTAAGATTTTATGCTAGGTAGACCTATTTTTAAGTGAAGTTTTTTGAGGTTTGTATATAGCGGCGTGTTATATGAGTTTTTAATTGCTTTATTTTGAATGATCTGGAGTTTATTAATATTAGTGGCGCAAGTACTACCCCACACAGTAACGACCAAAGTACGATAGATGCTTAGTTTGGTACTACTACTAAGACAGGACTTTCAGTTTAGAACAGGACTCAAAGCATTCAGCGCTTTGATTCCTTTCAGGCATAACTTAGTTGTATTTTCAGTCCAGTTTAGTTTACTGTCCAGTATAAGTCCTAAATATTTGCCCGACTTGTTCCATGGGATGCCGAAGCCGTCAACTTTTATTTTACGAGCAGGAACGGATCTTTGCCTAGTAAAAAGGATGGCCTCTGTTTTCGTAGCATTGATTTTGAGTTTCCACTTGTTGAAAAAGGAGTGTAGTAACTCGATCGATAATTGGAGTCTGCTGATTATCAGGTCGTCATTGGATGACGTATATGACGCCGTGTCGAACTAATAAGTACTATAATACCAAACAAAACGTGTGACGGTCAAACGTCAGATTTACACAAAAAAAAAGTTGCGTAGTAACCTATTTTTGATCCACAAATACAGATAGCATGTTCGAAAATGTTTTATTTTATTTAAGCGATAGAATTGTATTAATAATAGCGCCATCTAGCGGATATCTTTTCCACATCATACTACTAAGTAAGTGAACCCTGCATTACCTGCGCTACTGAACTAAACGTTTAGTGTAAAATTTGCAACTTACCTTCGTCTGGTCTCCATAGTGGGCGTGGGTAAGGTATCAGCTTTCTTTCCGTGTCGTTTGTCCGTCGGCTGCATTATTTCAGTGTACTCATCTTCTACTTCTTGCACAGGAGACGGGGGTAGAGGCGGGAACGTTGGAGATTCTGGCGTTAGAGGAAGTGGACCCAAATCATGTCCCATTGTAGGCGACGGAGGCAGCGGCGGGTGGCGGAAGGGATGCTCCACGATCTGAACGTTCAGGGGGAAGTCTCCTCCACTGGATACAGCAGAGTCTGAAGACGAGGGCTGCCGCATGAGCCCCACAGGCACATCCTTGGCACTCGTGGACTTGTGCATACTGTTGGACCTCCTCGACCTGTCACGCCGGTCTATCGATCTCTGGTTCTGAATCTCGTTATGACTCGAAGACTTCTGAATGTCGTGCCTCTTCTGTCTCTCCCTAGAACTATAACGGAAATTGTTTTCTAATATATCCTTAGATACTTCATCACAGTACCCGTCCTTATGAATATTCCAGTCTTTAGGTAAATATGGGGTAAAGAGTTTTTGGTCCCGGCCCTGGCTGAGTATGGCGGTGATGTTGTTCTCGATCTTGCGCAGCGGCGAGGTGTCCCCCGAGGAGGCGGGCTCCCCGCTCTCGGCGTCCTCCTCCTCCTCCACGGTGGTGGCGAGCGCGGGGCGGGGGGCGCCCGGCTCGTCCAGCGCGGGCAGGGACACCACGCGCACCATGCTCGGCGCCACCACCCCCAGCTCGCACACTGTCTCCGTGTCCGTGGGGGGCGCCTCCTCCACCTTGCCCTCCCGGATCAACGACTGGATGTTGTCGAACGTCGACGAATACTTTTTGAAGTCTGTGAACCGATTTTGCGGCGACAGCTTGTTCTGCACAAGGCTGTTTTTGCTCTTGTCGCTCGGTAGTTTTCTGCTTTTAGGGCTGTGACCGAAGTACTCCTGACTTATGTATCTGTCTTGGCCGTTGTTGAGATCTAGGCTTAGACGAGATTTGGGCGACGTCATCTCTTTGCTCAGTCTCGAGTTGGGCGTGCAGAGATCGATGCTGTATCTGGAGTTGGGCGTGTTGAGCTCGCGGCTCAGGCGGGAGTTGAGGTCGACGCTGTACCGCGACTGCGGCAGGCTGAGGTCGGAGCTCGGCCGCGAGTTGTACGAGCCCACGGACCCTGAGCCGCTTATCGATATAGTGGAGCCGTCTATAGATTTGTCCGTATCTATGCTTCTGTTGAGACTGTGACTTTGAGGAAGGTTGTTGGGTTTGTTCGTAGTGTTTTTGTTGAAGGCTGGTAACTGTTTCCTGTTTTTGCCCTTCCGTATGACGTATGTGCCGCATAGTGCGTCCTGCCTGCCGGGCTCCCC
>OZ026818.1:4354305-4449336 GCA_964023185.1 Macaria liturata | reverse complement strand
ATCAGCACGCAAGTCTAGAAAGCAGGCGTCAGCATAATCTAGGATAGGTAGAAGAAGAGATTGAGCGAGCGCAACTTTGGTAGCAGTGGGTAAAAAATTTCTGAGACGTCGCAAAGACGCCCCGGACGCAAACATTCTACAACTAATAGCATCCAGATGGGCATCCCAACTCATGCACCGATCCATAGTAACGCCAAGATTTTTAACCGACTCGCTATACGGAATAATAGTCCCATCAAAGATTACCGAAGGTAAAGTAGTCCAGTCAACCTTAGACAGCATACGTGAGCTGCCCAAAACGATGACCTGAGTCTTCAAAGTGTTTAATTTCAAGCCAAAAGTTTGACTCCACTGCATGATTCGGCAAAGATCAGCGTTGGTAGCAGCCACCGCAGAATCAAGCTCATTGACACGTGCCTGGGTGTATATTTGGAGGTCATCTGCGTAGAGGTGGTAAGATGATGCAATGCAATGAGAAATGGAGTTTATAAATACTGAGAAAAGAAGAGGGGATAAAACGCCACCCTGAGGAACACCCGCAGTCGTGTTACACCAAGAAGAAAACTTATCTCCAAGGCGAACCCGCTGCCGGCGTCCAAAGAGGTAGCTGCGAAACCAGTCAATCACTGGCGGAGATACGTTAAGAGAGCGAAGTACCGCAAGGAGGATATTAAAGTCTACGGAATTAAAAGCATTACTGTAATCTAACAATGTTAGAATAGTAAGCTTGCCGCTATCCATGCCTTCGCGTATATCATCGGTAATTTTGACCAAAGCTGTAACAGTACTGTGCCCAGGGCGGAAACCAGATTGGAGAGGATTGAGCAGACTATGTCGCGTAAGGAAAAGATTGAACTGTTTATGAACAAGCCGCTCGAGGACTTTGGATAGGAAAGGAAGAATAGAGATGGGGCGATACTCAGAAAAGGATTTGGGGTTGGACTTTTTAGGTAAAGGAATGATCTGTGCTTCCTTCCAAATGCAAGGAAATTCAGCATTGGTGATGGAATTGTTAAAAAGGAAACAGAGTATAGGTAGGATACAACTAAGAATAGGCAACAGCATGTTCTTGCTTATAGAGTCAACTCCAACAGCGTTGGAAGAGATTGATGATATACTTCTCTCAACGTCACACTCAGTAAATTGAACAAGAGAGAAAGAAGAGAAGTCAGGAATAGGAATGGCCGAAAGATTGTTGATAGTAGAGGCTTTATGTTCGTCTGATACAGCAGATGTGGAAGAGAAATGTGAATTTAATGAGTCAATATCCAAATTATTAGTGCCAACAGATAGCTTAGATTTGCCAATTCCCATAGTATTTAAAAACTTCCAGACTTTAGCAGGATTCATTTCATCTTCAACCGATGAATGAATATGTCGTCTCAACGCATCTCTACACACCAAATTGCAGCGATTACGAGCCTTATTGTACTTATCCCAGTTGATGTCAGTAGGGCGAGATTTATATCTGCATTTGGCTATAACCTTTTTATGCATAAGAGTTTTAATGTCGTCGGTAAGCCAGGGCGCTGGAAGATGTTTGATTTTAATTGGTCGGAGAGGTGCATGCTTGTCGTAGAGTTGAATAATGATGGAGTTGAATATAGCCACTTGGTCATCAGTAGAAGTGGCATTAATCACTGGGCTCCAATCAATATTTTCAGCTTCATTAAGGAGAGCTTGACGATCCATGCCGGCAAAGTTGCGCTGAAGAACAATTTGAGGTTTGGATTTAGGGGGACGAATTTTGTATGATAGATAAATTAAATCATGGTAAGAAAATTCATTGACAGTATATTGACCGTGCTTAGCAACATGTTGAAGAGAACTCACCATCATTAAATCTAGAAGAGAGGGAGCACAATTTGGAAAATGGTGAGTGGAATTTAAAGGTAATATATGAAAGTTATTGGATTTGACAAGAGATTCTAATTTAGTACTACGTGGATCAGACTTTAGAAGACAAGTATTAAAGTCACCCATAATAATGGAATGGTCATAGGATGGACACAGATTAACTAAAAGGTTATCAAAAGAGGAAAAATAATTTACTTTAGAAGAATGACTATAGTAGGCTCCGAGGAGAATTTTAGTAGTAGAAAGGAGTATCTCAATAAAGAGGTGTTCGCCAGCGTGCTCAGGCGGAGGTTGAGGCGATTGGCTAATAATAGAATATGGAATATTAGCTTTCAAGTAAATTGCCACACCTCCACCCTTCGCGCCGATGCGATCGTTCCTTATGAGAATGAAACCAGGGAGAGAATATGACGTTGAAGGGAGACAAGGCTTAAGCCAGGATTCAGAGACTACTATAGCATGGACATGTTTTTGATCAAGTGACGCCAGCATAGCGGGGTAGCTAGCCGAAATACTCTGTGCATTTATGTGTACAACGTTGAAATTTTTGGGTACGTCGGAAAAGCTACTCTCAAGAAATTCGGACAGTGGAAGACAGCTGGCAAAACTATCATCACTACTATCCGAGGACTCTGAGGAAGAGGCAGTAAGGAACTCGTTATCACTATCGCTGTTGTTGAATATGTTTAACATTGAGTACAGAATATAAATATAGGTAAGTATATGGACAAATATTATAAAATATAAATATATTATATATATATATATATATAAGGTTACAATATATACAAAACTAGTAAATAAGAAATTTGAACTCTGGCACCTGCCGGGTGCACTGGAAGGAAAATCGAAATTATAGCCTAACACGAACATAACAAATAGGTAATTACAAATATTCAATAAGAGATATTATTATTTCTATGGTACATACTAAACGCACAAATTAATATTCAACATAAAAAACACTACATAACGAAACAAAGCAACCCTTTTGAAAGAAGAGCGCTCTTGCACTCGATAAGCCCTCACGCGACCCGCGCGCCGCCGCGCTGCCGACCGAGCCAAGCGCGCTCGACATATTTGCTCAATAAACTGAAACGTACTCAGCCTTATAAATGCAAGCTCTACAGCTCTGCAACCCATAAAAATATTTCCCTAAGCAATGAACATTTAAATACTAATGTTTGCAGTATGTTCTGCGTCTGGAAGTTTATTTCAACAATTTTTACTTGGCAGCAGCGCATGTTGGTAGTTTTGTGTACATAATGGACTTAATAAATGTTCTGAGATTAAAAAGTTACGGATTCTTGTACCTAATAAACGCTTTTAATGTCTCGTTGGAGAATAATTTAATAGTTGAATGTACAGTTGCAGGAGCACGACTTTTTTATATTAATTTGTAAGATGCAACAAAATATCGGGTTTTATAAAATTTTGTGCAATTGGACGTTGAAAAGAAAATCCAATATCTGAAGAGTCACGTCTCCCTCTATGGGCGTTGTATCTGTCCGGGCCATCTATGTGTCCTGTGGACTGCCAACTGAGGGGGGTTCATTAGTGATCATCGCTCTAATGATCTCTCGGAGCCCCGAGCACACTACACAACCGCTGGCTCTTTCAATTTACAGAAAAAACAATCGCATTCAGGTATCTTTTGGTTCAATTAAGATCTAAAGGAGCCAAGCGACTCGACTTTGAAATTTCAACATAGGTAGGAAATAGAAATGGCGAGATAAAAACGCAATTTCTTTCTGAAATAAAGGAGCTTTCCGTAGATTACTTTTGCGAAGAAGTTCAGTGGAGTTTTCAATATTTCCGGAAATTTCATTCAGTATTGGGTTTACTGCAAACATCAAAGCTGATTGACTGCGTGCGTGTAGTTTTATGTAGGTACCTACATATATAGTGTAGGCGGTTAGAGGCGCTAGTTTTGCGGTTTCCTACAATTCGCGAATAATAGTCTCAGTGAGCGGAGTCGGCGGAGCGTCGGTGACACAATACCGCTTCCTTATTGGAGGTGAGCAGCGGACGTGGAAGGCTCACCTCCTCGAGGAGGCTCGTGTGTATGTGTGTGTGTGTGTGTGTGTGTGTGTGCGTGCGTGTAGTCGCTAGTAGCATTGTACGCAGCACAAAGCAGAGCACTCAGCAGGAGTGGCGGCGACGACGGCGCCGCGTGCCTCCCTTTGTTTTATTTCACCCACACTCTTTCGCTTTCGAAACTTTTAAGGGAACTTGAAATTGCGTTTCTCCTTTAAACGAGATCTGGTTTGCGCTGATTAGTTGGCCGCTGTTGCCTTGGACGCAGTTTATTTTTGTGTCCGACTAAGTTTGAACGTTTGTATTGTTCTTTGAAACTTTGAATTGAATTTGTGTGAAGTACAGTGGGAAGACGTTAAACGGTTCTAATTTTTTATTTCAATATACTCATTCAAATTATAAACTAAATAAAAATGCTACATAATAATGTAATAACATTTTGCTTGGTAATAATTTCAGGGTGTCAGCTAAATAAAATGTTACAAAATTAATCACCTTATTATGAAAAAAAAATAGTCAAGTCATAACCCACATCAACAACTACCCATACGCAGTGCACCGGTTGCATAATTATATTTATACTGTATACAGCCTTACGATCCCTAGGCCTAGATCTTGATAACTTCCCGGGTAGTATTTATGCGGAAATGAGTGCAGTCAGGCGGAAGTGCAAAGCAGCGCCGCACCCCGCACCCCCGCAGGCCGTCGACCCCGCGCACTACACGCTCGTGAACTACACACAGCAGTATGATAAACTTCAAATTGTACAAAAAAATGCTACTATTAGTAAAAAAAAATATTTAAAAATATGTCCTACTATTATGTTTTAAGTCTTCTCTTCTTCTTGGTTTTTTGTAATGGCTGGCAATACTTAATTGAATTCGCACTTCGACAACAACATCTTTACAAATTCATATTCCATATCAAGCGCGCCTGGGTAAAAAAACTGGTAAATAAAGTCTCAAATACATACATATTACATAGGTACTTAACTTACTTAATATCTACTTATTTTGATATATGTAACTGAATTTCAATTTCAGTGCGTTAGTTTTTTATTCATACGTATGATTCGAAAACGGAAAATTAAGTTTATCAGATCGTTCAAAACGTCTATTAAGGAATCTACCTCGTTTTCAGTATTCAAACAAAAATTAAAAATGTTTCTATTAGATAAGACGTATTATTCTATTAAAGACTTCTTAAGTGATGATTTGTAAGTTACTTAGTTTAGTATTATAATGTTTTAAATGTGTAAAATTTGTTATAAATTATGTATATTTGCATACCTTATGGGTTGAGTATGGTGTTCTTATGTAATGAAATGTACCATCTTTTTTACCTGTACTCGGCAAATAAATGCTTTGACTTTGACTTTGAAATTAATATCAAAACTAGCACCCATAGCCCATACGGTTAGTAAGCAGTCAGTCTGGTCGACAACAATGTCGTCTTGTTACCTCGGCGGAAAGCACTCGAAGATCAATCAAACACTGCATACGTGGAGCGATGGTGACAGATGGGATACTGCCATTGTACGTGGAGTTCTAGCTGTGCGTTTAAAACATTGAATGTACTGGGTTATTGGTGACCTATGGGAAAATGTTTAAGAACCGCTTAAAACCATAATCTCTACTCTTAGCTTTTTGAAAATTCGCGTTAAGAAGTGTTCTTTTTTTTTAATACGATAGTTGACTAATTGTATGCATAAGTTATTTTTTAACAAATTTCCAAATGTTATTAGTGGTATCGATGCAATAAAATCGCTATAAAACAGTTGGCAAAGATATTAAAGTTAAAGATAAGTTTCCTAATGTATGCGTAAGTGCATTTCAAGTGAGCTTTGTTGAGCTAAACAGGAGTGAAATCCATTCGCCACTTCCGCCGCCGCAGCCTCCAGGAGGCACTAACTTCCGAATACTTCCAACTTAGTAGTTTAAACGTAATTCTGTTTTTAAAGCGCTACGAACTTGTCCAATTAAAATGTTTGAAGGCGGAATAGTTGTTAGTTGCAATCAAACCGTAACAATCGAAAACTTTAAAACCACAAAATTCTACTGACTCGTCAATTTATTTATAAAACGGTCAATGACTTTTGGTTTAATGTGAAATTGTTGATTTACAGAAGTAAGGAAAACGTGACTAACGCTATTTATGTATAGGTAAAAAAAATCTTTCACACAATAGATTGCCTCATAGCAGTAAAACGCAACAGATCACGCTAGCATAATAGCAGGTTTAGCTTCATACCTGTGTAATAACAGAACTGTTCTACTATCACGACGCATTGTTAACGTGTTGCAATACTGAACTGAAATTATCTAACTATTTCATTACCCATTTAAGTTTAACGATACGTGCATTACGAACGGGTTGTAGCAGGTTATAATGTAATATAGGTCCTGTTATAATAATAGTACGTGACCGAAATATCGAGGCGTATATCTTGGCAATATTCGGGAAATCTTCGTATGAAAATGGTGAACGTGTGGATGGCTCAATCAAGTCAATGTACGGGAAAAGGTGCATCCTATCGGAGCTTATGATCGTCCCAGGGTTTTATCTGTCCCGGTCTGATTCAAATATTCGCAGAACATCTTGCCCCGACTGGGTGGTTATGTGATTTGATAAACTGAATCGATAGGAAAACTCAGTTTGCTCTCTATTTGTGTGAAAATGTCGACCAACTTTATAGGATTGTTCTTTCGGAAAATATAAAAATAACAGCTGAAGGATTAAGTATGTATAGTAGCCACGAAAATAAATTTTATGTGCGATAATAAGATACATCAATTTTCGTAATAAGTTTTACATATTAAGCTAAAAACTTTCGGGCTCATCCCCAAAATCATAAAACCGGAAAGTCGGTCTTAACATCTTAAAAGTTGGCACTCTTCGGGCGACAAACTTAGATTTGTAACATGATGTCATAAACGTTAATGATGTAACAAAAGTTTAGTCCTATCAGTTGTTTCATCGGCCTTCTGCCATTAATTTTATACGCTGGAGTGAGCACGAAAACAGGACAACTTTGTTACGACGAAAAGAAACATTTACTCTCTCATAGACTAAGTTAGCTAGATGAAAAACTATTTAGATAAACGAAGCTGATTTCGGATATAATGTATGTTTTATTTCTTTAACTGGTGAAATGAAGCAAGTTTGTTAAATTTTTCGTGTGTACCTAGGATTCATTTTTTTTGAATATTGAATTATTCATAGAATGACAGATAGTAGTTTTGTGGCAATTATTAAGCTAGAAAAATTTGAAATCCACAAAAAAGGACACGGCCAATCGATCAAAACAAAAAGTACTTAGTTTAATTTAGAATTGGTCCAAAGATTTTAGTCATAGTCATAGTCATATCATTTATTTGCAAATTGTAAAGATATAAACACTTAACAATGACCCTGATAGGGTATGCAAATATGTACATATGTATATGTAAGTCTGAGTGAAAAGCGGCCCGATTCATATCTCGATTTAAAATTTATCTCGATTATTCAATTTCTCATTTAAAAATTCGTCGACGGAGTAATAGCATTTCGTAGTTAAATATATATATATAAATCACGGGCAAAACGTTCTAAGTTTACAATACTTTTTAAGTTTTCTGGTAATTTATTAAAAATTTTGATAGCCTTTGATTTAGGGCCCATATTTAGCATTTGTAATCTAGCTTTAGAAGTTTTTAATTATTAATTTTAAAATAAAGCTTACCCATTAGGCAATGTCAACTGGAGCATCTCCCTATAAATAAATGTTATTGGACGGTTAGCTTTTAGCGGAAAATCCTTGGCGTGTTCGTTGTCGGCGGAAGGAAGCGCTGAGGACATGCCAATAAGCGCGGCGAGCTGTAACAACACCTCCCCGCTACTACCAATATAGCACTTCCCCGTCACATTATAAGGGTGACAATCCAACTCGCAGTTATCAGCTGCACAGACTTAAAGCAATTTTGCGAGTCAATATTGAACTTTTCAACTCCGGGGAGCGATGTGTTCCTCAGTAACAGAATCGAGTGTACGCAACTACTTACATCTAATCTATCAAGTTCAATTCCCCTTTTATTTTTCCTTCGTCACTTCTGAGTAAACAAAGCTGAGAATAAATGTTAACATTGGAGTGATAAGCAGAATCGATTTGTATTTATTTATAATAATAATAATAATAATAATAATTCATTTATTCATCTATAGTGTTACAGCGTTATTATAATAGGTATGTGATTTAATAATAAAGTGTTTCACTATGAGATAAGTCTTACATTTATAACCTTATTAACTTATGAGTGACGATTTGATAAGTTATTGTAATTCATTACATAGCTAATTAAGTAGGTATCTATTATAATTGATATTAATATGAGACAATTTAAAAAGAATAAATAAATTAAACATTTGTTAAACATTATGTAGTTAGTTACTTACACTAATTTTCAGCTGTATAGGGGCTTCGTCAATAAATTATATTAATATTTGGTGTATTAATTTGCTTTGTTAGCATATTGTACGAGACTACATGTAGTTCGTGAGGCGCGGTTTTAGTGTGTAAACGTGAGGTAGCGTCGGGCTCTGATTGCGCGTTAATTAAGTCATTACCTGGGCCTCGTCAGTCGCAACCTCGCCGCCTCAGAGAAATCTTCATTAAGGCTTTATAAGCCACCTCTAGCGAGCTTATCATTGATCTATTACAGGTGACCCAATCTCACTACGGCCGCTATTCACTTTACAGCTACTCGTTATTCCACTTTTAGGGAAAGTAATGTCTCTTTAGAAGTGGTTTTGCAGATAATTTGAAGCTCGACATGTTTTAAAATGTACATTATTATTACAGAAATCTGGCCAAAATGTTTACGTCTGTAATATGAACGAGGTGACTTTCATATCTGTCTACCTCAAAATGATACATAATTTTTAATTTGCGCAGGCACCGAAGGGGACACCGAAATGTAATAAAATTGGTAGGAATTTTGGATTCCCAGACTACGCCTTAATAGGAGACTGATTTAATTTGGACTCGCGTGTACGTTTGGTTTCGAATAATTGTACGAGGGTAGATATATATTAAGGGTGTTGCAGAAACAAGCGTTATGCCCCAATATAATTTAATTATGGGTTGTCTACAAATTACGACATTCTCTCTAATTATATCCGAAAATTCCACCATTTGATTTACGGTGCGATGCAAATTAGATAAAATTTTTTATGGTTTCATTACTGCCGCGGACAAATTAATGGTAAATCGATGAATGCAAGGAAAATGGCTTTCATATCGTTATCTTTTCAGTAAAAGAAATTTAATTAAAAACATTTTAAGAACACGCCAACTTTTGTGGTGGTTTTTAAACATTCCATTCCATGGTATCATAATGTTGTGTTTACATTTAAGACTGCTTTGTTCTCATTGCTACAATATTTTATTTAAATAATAAGTATTTTAGAATTTTTCATGCTATTGAATCTTAAAAGTAATCAGTAAGGTCGTACCTATATGAACTGCAGGCAGCAGTATCGATCACTGGCTGCGGCGAGACGTCGACGCGACAATGAAAAACAATGCTTTTTGCTACTGTAACTTTACCACCGGCTCGCTTGCATTTCCGAATAGACAAACTTTGTTTTAGAACTTACCTACCGCCGAACCGGGTCGTGCATGTACTGGGGCTAATTTCATAACGAACTTGCATACGATACGAGGTATTTCCAACTCGATTTTAAAATAAGTTGGCTCTAACTTTTGCGTCGACTTTACGAGTGCTCGATAGTTCATGAGTATTTCCGAGGGAGCTCCTGCTAAATCACTGCGCACTTACAAGCCGAAGTCAAACAAATAACTTACAAGGGTAAGGCCCACTGTAACTGTATAAGCGTTATAGGATCGAGGGTCCCTCACTTCCTCAATTACCCGAGTGGTGGCCGTCGTCCCAAACTTGCAGCAAGCATGCGCATTGTGTTCTAACGCACAACTTGGTGACAACAACAATGTTAGGGAAATAACTTTCTAAACTGTAAGTGGTTCTCTTTATTTAATAAATTAGCTAGAAGCGTTTTCTACTGCTCATTAAGTTGCAGTACAATTGCAAATAGATAAATGATACGAATCGCAATCGCGGGCTCTGTATAATCGTTCCTTGAGAACTGAATGCGTTTGTGAAGTTGATTCCCACACTTTCACTCGGTCACTGGCTAACAAACGCCACGTTTATCTCTCGCACGCATGATTTGTTTCCTTACACATTACCACATCAGGCCGGCAATTTTTACTCCCGGAGGAAAACAAAAGTAAATTGCACGTACAGAAAAGTAATTCTGAATTAATAAATCTTCGCCACCCTTCTTCTGTCGTTACCATGGCTCCTGCCGCCGTAGACTTAGATGTCTGCAGTTTTATTCGAAGCAAAAATGTATGAGCAGCATGAGCGAGCACGATGTAATCAGATAAGTAGTATTGATATTTCTGGTAGAAATTTGTAACCTCGTCAATTCTATTCTAATTAACAGATTACTAGTTGTATACTGTTAAAATGTTAAACTGTGTTAACTTATGTGTTTTGCAATCATGAGACGCAATCGTAGCAGGACATGTGTGTATTTCCTGTCTATCTTTTTATTCGTATGCTGTCTGCGGAGCAGAGGGCGGGCGCGGCGCGCGGCGTGCGGCTGCAGGGGAGCAGCCCGGAGCAGCGGTGGCGCGCGCGTGGTGCGGAGACGCGCCGGAAGCCGCCGCATTAGTCGCGTGATTTATACGTCTGGCCACGATGCTGCTAATCCCACAACAATGCTGAGGGGTCGCCGCCACGCACCGAACCCTCCACTCACATAAAATGCAGAAACAAAATACTCGTAACACCATAAACATGCAAATTGCGTATTATAAAGCAACATATCAGTAGAGAATCCCCGTGGAATTTGAATATGAATACGGAACTTCAAAGTGCTACCGCGCGGAACGCTCCGACGAACATTCCGGATTACGATCGAAATAGTAGCTGTCTGTTCCTCTGTATTTGATATTTGAAATACCGAAAAATAGTGTGGCAACTGGCTGGCGACTCTATCGGCTGCATCGGACGTGGTTTATGCTCGCCAGTCGTTTTGTTTTTTACAAAATATTGGCAGTATCAATTCTGTGGTGTCGAATACAATAGAAATATTTGTAAAACAAACCTCGTTTCCTGAGAAACTTTGCCCGAAACAGCTAAAATAACAATTTTCAATCTGCGCAATAAACGGAATATCTTTCAATTAAAATCAGTTGGAAGGGTTGCTAAAGAAAAGAGATGTCAATGCGAAAATCAATATAATGCCGGTCGTTTATGTCCCCTTACAAATTGTGTAACCCCTGTGCGGCTGGCGAGGACTCTACTCAACGCTCTTTAAAAAGCGGTAGATAAAACTTGATCCCATACTGGTGGGGTGTAGCTATCTGCAGTTAATTATCTACCGAGGGGAGCATGGGGAGGGGAGGGAAGACGTCGCAAAACGCCAATTTCGCCCCCTCGTACTAGAGCCGAGATTCGTGCGAACCATTCGATCAGTAAGCTCAGTAATTAGTTTTAATTAAATGTATCAGCAAACGAATACTGATGTCGGTAACTTAAGTATTACGACATCGTAAGGGAAAGCCGCCCAATAAATGATATTGAGGAGCGGATTTCCGAAAACTGTTTTTGTATAGGTACGAGAAGGTTTGTGATGCAGGTTAGATATCTATTTTAAGTAGTATAGATTCTCATTACATTCACTACAGCCCACCTGATGTTTATTAGGTATCACCGTGGTCTACAATGTCAGACACTTACCAAGAAGGTACCAATTATATGTATCATTGTTGTATACCGGAGCAGCTTTCCGAAAATTTTAAACCAATGTAAATCAAATGTAATCTAACATGTTCTTGTAGGTGTAATCTCACCATTGTTTTCAGCATAATACCTTCAAATCTAGTTCACACAGCGTCGTAAATCACGAGAAGTGACGTTGACAGGTCTCGCAGGGGCTGCACCAGCAAAGCGACTGAAAAAAAACTCCCCTACATACTCTCAAGAATGTAATTGCCTCCATCAAACGAATGAATTAGATTAATCGCACTTGCTTTGCACCGACCAGGGAACGTAGACTACGACCCAGAGACGCCTAACCAACTAACCTCTGTCTATAGTGAGAACTAGAATGAATGAGAAAGATAATAAGGCCCCCGATTTTGTCCGGGATTAGTATTAAAATAATAATTAAAAAAAGAAAAAAAACTGTCTATAAACACTGTCGTCAACCATGTTCTGTTCTGAGTGCACCAATAAGTATTTAGTCTTTCCAATGGTTAAAATATATAACTTTCGAGATCTTTGATTGGCATTTCGTTTACGACTGCAAAGTTTACGAATTTATTATCCCTGCTGGTGTTCCACTTAGGGGTCACTAATTTTGCTTTTCTGGTGATTGTGTTACATAATAGACAAGAGCGATGCTTGGGATTAAATTAATTTAGTGCCAATTAAAAAAAAACATAAAAATTGCATGTAGAGATGTATCACGAGATAATTTGTAATCGACCTATCACGTAAATATGGAACGTGTGTGTCGAATTTATTTTTCTCTAAATGAGAGGTCTATTAGGTCATTGCCAGGTGTAAGTGGAAACTCGCAATGACGGTTAAAGGTTAATGAGCTATGTGCCATAAATAGAATATGACATTTACCATCCCATATTGCGTCGCTAATCTTAATTTAATGGCCACATTACGTCATTTTATGTATGAGAGATTAGCGAGAATTTTTAATTTTTAAGATTATATTTTAAACATACATAATAGTTAGACTAGCAAGATTCTCGTCTGATGGAAATCACAACGCTGTCTAATTCCAAATGAAGTGAAGTGACACTCCGAGTCTTGGATTTCAAAACCAACGTGTCCGGTATTGTGAACATTATCGCGGCTCTAAACCTTTGTTTTCAGAATTCAGAATAAATAACCAAATCTTTACATTACGTTTGGTTATGGCGAATCGCTCAACACACTAACAATCACAAACTTTAGCGTTTATAATACAAGTATGAAGTGTGTATCCGTATTACTATAAACAAAAGCATCTGAAAACCTTTAAAGCGCGCGGAGCAGTTGAACTTTCAGTAAAGCCTTTGCAGCGGTGTTTTTACAAGCGTGTTACAAGCCGCCGCCGACGCGACGCGCCGGAACGCACTGTCTCCCTGGATAATTAGTAGATGGGCCTGTACCACTATCTTATTGAAGAGGTAAAACTAGCACTGAGTTCTAGTGAATGCTTAAGCATTCACGATCATTAAGTACGATTAACGGGTAAAAGTTCTTCATTTAAATGAAGAACTTTTTAGACCCAAGATATGGTATATTCGTAAAATAGAGAAGCACAAACGGGAAATATTAGGTACGAAGATTAAGGTATATCTTGGTCCTTGTGGATGATGATGTTGAAAGTAAGGTACCGGATACAGGGGTTACTTTGCGAAAATTTATTGTACTACTAGATGATAACTTTGGCAAAATACTTTTTTTTTTGGTAATTCAGATGTCTCATTGTTTGTGTCTGTGAATGCAACGACAGTTGTTTACGGTCACGTCAACATAAAATCAACAAATTTCTCGGTAGCAGGTATATTCGTCAAAAAAAGCCCTCCCAAAAATAAGGCAGTAATGTATTACAGACTTACTTTTAAGCCATGTCAGAGGCCCTTAGGGCGGCTTGATAAACTCTCGACACGAGAGTTGGCCACTCTCATTCGATAAGAAGAAGATAACATACTTTATATTTTTTTAGAGTACAGTTATGTTGGTACAGCCCCGCTAAGAGAGCCGTCCGCCTCGCGCCCGAGGCTGTGTGTGCGACCACTCAGCCGACAGACGACAAACAAATTGTTAACTGTTTCGTCTACTACCTTACAATGCTATGGGCCTATATGTAGGTTCATAGATGGTGTTTGGTAAGTAAATAAACATATTAATATCAAGTTAAACATCTATATGTAGGTATGTATGTACGCCAGCATTAGGACCATTTAGGATTATTCTTACCACAAACAGAATTTAATATTAGCTTTAAAGTATTAGATATAAGTAGTATTAATTTAGTTTGTAAACCGTTTTAATTCGTGATTGTTTCGTGTTTCATTACGATTAATGGGCAAGTAAAAGTTAAAATAAAAAAATAAAAGGCAAGTAGTAGTAGGAATATCACTAGCTTTTATAAGCACAGTCAGCACTCACTCGCGTACAAATACATTGTATTTCCGCGCAGCGCCAGCGCCTTGTAGAACAAAGCTTTCATACAGTATGAGTAGGTGTAACATAGCATGCGTGAGGAACAACATGCGTTCAGTTTAGCGCGAGACCACTGTATAAGAGAAACCAGTATATAAGATCACACCAAACAGTTGTCATGTAAAATATTGCCAAGATGAAATCATGGCTTGTGCCGTTAATATAAGTTATTAGATCTCATGAACAGCCAAATTTTTCACTCTAAAAGCTCTTAAAGCATCTTATTTAACCTGAATCAAGTAAGACGTGAGGCTTATATACGGTGGTAATTGTTATATCAAATTTAGTAGGTACATAGAATATACAATTACACTTGTTCTACAAACAGAAACAAATGCAAAAGTCTTGTAATGTAAGCCTACTGACGCTCTATAACGTAGGGACATATAAAAAAAAAACAGTCATACGATAATATTTTGCAAGAATATGTAAGTCCAAGTCATTAAGCCTCTTGAGTATTTCTGAGGATCCTCAGGTACTGTCTACAAAAACTAGTTTTTACAACCAACGCTGTTACACATATATGTACCTACCTACATATGTATGTACCTACATTAACAATGTGCTTACAAATATGACAATATCTGCAGCAGTTGAAGTGAGGCTTGTTAGCGAGAGAGCCTGAATTAGACGAGAAAGGCTGAATTACACTGTGGGACTGTATGTACGAGTTTCCTGTGTTACTTGTAACACTCGAGATGACGGAGTGCGTGGGTGTGATGTAGGATGCAAGAAGAAATAAAATATGAAGAAAAATAACGTCTTTTTAGCAAGCTTTTTCTTAGGACTTAAAAAAAGTTTGATCATCACGTTTTATTTACGACTATATCCGTTAGTGCGTCGATTTACTCTGTTTCATCCATTTTTAATTACTTTGTAAACTTATATCTTCACTGATAAAATCAATCAAACTTACACCAGCAATAATAAACGCAAAATTTATTTATCTTCTTATTTTATAATTTATTTTATATTTTTTTTAATGGTAAATTGATCATGTTAATTTAAGTGAATAGAATTGAATATAATATAATGAACATGAACATGATTATATGTATATAAATTGACGTATTTATGAATAAATGAATATTATGATTATGATTATGATTTACAGGCAAATTACGACGACTGTATGTAAGGTACTGAAAATTAGGCAATGGGCACTTACCGGCCGCAAGGGGGAGCAAAATTCAAAGATTTACTTACCCTCCGGCCAATACCGCACATTTGAATTCCCTTTCAAGTACTTTCCCCTACGAGTGAGACCACGAGAAGGTGCCACCGTCGCTCGGGGGGCGCCACCGTCGCCCGGAGGACGGGAGGCAGGGAGGTACCTTCACTTTCCTCCGCTCTCGCTGCAGCCGACCTTCCACTAAACTTTCCTCATCGATCCGAGCCTTTCGCAACAACGTAAAATAACAATAATCCCTGAACTATGGGTTACATTGCGAAACTGATATTTCGTGCACTTACAACATGAAGTTAAAGCATAAAGAGCAATGAAACTGTAGCAAACTTGTTTACGACTCGCGTGGTTCTTTAAACTGGGAGCTAATTTAAAAGCTTTATGATTCAATGAATGGACTCTAAAATGTTTTATTTCAGCTCAGTCGAGTTACTTTTTATTGAGAGTCACGACGGATCTAGCAAGCTAATTCGAGTATTACGACTTCACTTCAAAGACACGAAATACATTTATAAGTGGATTTTATTTACGAGAGATAAATTCTCAACAATACTAAAGGATACAGGAATACAAACAGACAAACACCCTTACGTTGACACGTACCGAGTGCCAATAACTAGTCTCAATGCCACGTACAATGCATACAGAGGAACAACAAATTACGCGTATACTAGGTATACTCGTACCTACATAAAGACAACATGACACAGGGTGCGGGCTATTTGCGTGCCGATATCTGGTCCTAAACAAATTGACCGGTCCCTTAGAACCCGGGAATTAGGGCGCCTGACGCCTATTTTGACTTTATTGCGCTTTTATGGTTCCGTAAATTAAATTCATTATTTACGTTTCACATTTCTAAGCGAGGTTTGCGTGGAACCATAATTATTTTGATTAACAACCCCACCGCAGCATAATAAAAGAGGCGCTCAGGTATTAAAATTATCTTGTTGTCCTTTTTTATGACCGAACAATTTAGGCCAGTACTTTGAATAAGTAGAAAGTACGAGTATATTGTCATTAAATACGCCGCCGTAAGATCAGATAGCTAGTGTGCAATCTGTAAAATGGAAAACATTCGTGAAACGTGAAACTGCGATTGTATGCTATTACGGATTTTATGCTTTATTTTAGACCGTCGAGTATGCCCTAGGGCTAATCTGTATATTGTATTGCAGCACTTGGATACACTTTTTACAGCAACATTATACCTAGTTGTAGAAATAAATATCAGATAACGACGCTAGTTTAATAAAGGTGCTATTGCACGTATACAATTAATAATTTATTTTTTATTTTCAGTGGCAGCATTGTTTTCTATCGAATTTATTCCCAACAGTCTTAGAATACTTAGTAGGTGAGCTAAAATGAGAGTTCTTACTGCCCAATTTTATTGGCTTTGCTAGCTTTTATTGACTAGAAAATCTATTTGTACAGACACTTTATTAGATTTTTTATATCTATAACATTTAATTGAATAAACTTATTTGACATAAAGAAAAATTGAGCCATATAGAAATTAATACAATATCACTGATATACAAGTGACTATTACGTTTTTTCGCAATCATATTTGAATACTATGTGTATTATTGGGCGGGTGTAAGGCATTTTGGGTCCTATTACGTGGCAAACTATTACTGCGTATGAAGGCAGTAAACCGTTTTGGTTTAATGCTAACGTTTCATACCTAGATTAGATTGGGTAGGACACTGCGGTTAGGATCACAATATCGGCTCCTAAGCAAATTGTCCAAATGGCTCCTATGCGCGTATTATTTACTTTTATAGCAGAATTGCGAACATTCTGTTGGGACGCTTTTATGTCACTGTGTAGGAATGTGTACCATGTTTATATTCACCGGGGAACGAAATTTCTTTACCAATTTTTCGAATGGACTTTTGTGGATATTTTTGGAGCTTTTAGCATTTTTAGTTTTTGCACGGATTGGATTCTGGAATGGTTTGTTTTAGGTGTCGCTACTTCGCATTTAGTATTTTTGGGTTACTAAAACGTAATAGTAATTTTCGTAGTTACGTGCAATAAATATTATTATTATTACAATATGTAGTTTATTGTAGTTTATTGTACGAGTAATATTAAATAGGTATAGTAAATAAATATTCCGGGACAGTGCACATAGCGCCATCTAGCCCCACACTAAGCAAACGCTTGTGTTGTGGGTACTAGATAACGGATATAATACTTATATACTTTTCTTTTGTAAATACATACTTATTATACATACAAACGACCAGACCCAACACAAGTAATCATACATTTTTAAAATGCATAAATACTTGTGTCACGCGGGAATCCAACCCGCAACCCCTAGATTAGAAGGCAGAGCTACTACCAACTAAGCTAACAGGCCAGTCAGTAGGTATAAATTGATGTTACGACTATACTCGTGTGCAGGTTTTAGCAGGAGCATGCAAATTTCGACATACGAGAACCTGTAATTGCATGAAACTTAGTCAATCAAATTTGCATCTTTGTCACCAGCATCCAACAAACCTTGTAAACAAAACTCGCTTTGTAAGTTTTAAACTTATTAACAAAACAAGATATAAATCTTCACAAAGCAGAATGAAAAATATTTTGAACAAATTTTGCGCAACTGACGACGAGACAATATTTAAAGTTTTATAATTTACGGAGAAATTAAATTTGTTTGTAACGCCATTTTGAAGCAGTCTCGAGAGCCCAATTACAGTGTAAATTATGCACTCGGCAGTCGCTGCGTGGCTGGATTACAGCGAGCTTTAGCAGATTGAGTGCGCCCGACCTGTAACTGAGCTCGGCAGATGGTAATGGGGGACAAACACTGAAAATAATTATGCAGCCAACGCTCCCTGCGGCGGAGCGCAACTTCAACTAAATTACACTAAAATACTAGCACTCCGCTCACGTGTAGGGCTGGCTGAATCCCGCCGAGTGACGTCGCAAATTAGTCGGGAGAGGATATTATAATCGCGTCGCGCGGATACAGGATGAGGGGATAAACAAACGCGTGATTTCCAAGAGTTCTCCGGGCGAGGGCCATCGCGGCGAGAGGCGCTTTGATCGGCGCGTAATGCCGCCGCGGTCACACCCGCGGAAACTCGCACGGGACGCTTACCCACTTCTGAACGACCAGGAAAGTAGCCCCTAACGAGGCCTTTCTTCAGGAATCGCGATGACAAAGACTCGCAAAATAATGTCGGTATTCACTTTTTATTAATGTTCGGGAATATAAATGGGGTATTTGAGGCCTTTATTGTGATGGAGATGTAAAAAAAAAACTTGTGAATTCGCGACCGTTTTAAGATTTTTGCAAACTTGACAAGAACTCTCTGCAATATAAAACTAACACGTACGGTACCTACCTACGATTATGAAAGGTTGTACCTATTAAATATCTTGATTGATACAATACAATATTGTTATGTCGACTGTTCGCTTTGAAGTTAGCAATAAAATACTTATTCCACTGCAACGACTGCAATAGCCCAACAAAGACATCGCAGTCACTTCACAATAGCATCTAGACCTAACATCTGAAGAGCCAATCTAAATGACGACCTATTTCGCAGTACAAGTACGATACAGATTTACGACTGACCGCTGAATCGTAAATACAGTCATAGTACTCGCAAAGATCACTTGGTGTTCCATGAATAATTTCTCCGGAAATTTTTCATGCCCACCATAAAATAAGCAAGCCGTAAAAACGCTGTAACTGACGCTTCGATGCGGACAAGAAAGAACCAGATACGTAATTATGGTCTTTGTTACTACGCCAAGAAAGAAAGTAACGCAAGAAGTCATACAATAGAAATGTACACATATGTATATTAGTGCTACTATTTCCATTCAAAAGACATCAACGCGCGCTAATTAAGTGGCTGTGTTACATAATAAGCATGGGTTCAAGTTGTTTGTTTCTCTTGTTTACTTCTTTACGACGACGTATGAAACAGTGAGTAGAAGGCAGTTTATTCAATACCATTCGTAAATAGATAAGGGAATGTGAAGTCAGAGGAATCAAATATTTTCAGTAAAAAAATAAAATGTAGTAATATTCGAATTAGCTCAGTTAAGGAGGAACAGTTAAATACAGAAGTTTCAAACCGAATAAACTTTGTTCTAATTTTTCGAAATATCATAATGCAAAACAAAATAAAGTAGGCAAAAGGCATAAAGTTACGCAGAACCACTTGAAGGATCACAGGTAAATTCAAATACATACCTCCCCATGGATCGCTGGCGTACCAGCCTATATTACCCGCTCCCTTGGGGAGTGTGGTTATAACAACAACATGCCCTAAACCTCCATACCGCCTTCATTTCATATTAAATTATTTCCACGCATCTGCGACTATCAAAACTAAAAATCCCTCGTAAATTTTCCCCGCTTCTTATAAGAAAGGGTGCATAAACATAACCAAGTAATAGGACAAGCAGCAAAATATGAGAAAAATATATTATTTACAATACTTCTCGTGATATTTCATATCGTATCAGGTGACAGCGGAGACGAGGTCTAATGAAACTTTAAATAAATGAATCCGTGAAATTCTGTCGCGGCGAGTTGAGGACGGTATGCGCTTTACAAATAAAGTTCAGTCGAGTGGAAAGCAAAGTTGCCGCTAACAATTTAAACTTGGTCTAGACGGTCGAGTGCGAGGCGAGGTGAGAAATGTGGGAAACTGAGGGGCGGGGAGGGGAGGAGAGGGGAGGGGAACCACTACATGGGAGCAGGTCTAATACCCCGCAGCGTGACCAAAGTACCCCCAAACCGGACTAGACTGATACATTTCTAGAAGTTCTGAAACATACGCTCAATTGATTTGATTACCGGCCTATTCCTAAAATGTTGCTATTCTGTACGTGCAGGCAAATTCATAAGTAGGTACACGTTAAAAATCGAAATATAGCTGCTCAAACTACTCCCAATTATCAAAAAGAATGATAGGCATCTTCACACAAATACCCAATAATACGTAGTTAATCGAATACAGACGGCAAAGTTTTCAAATTAATGGCTCACCACATCTAAGGAACAAGGGTATTTAGAAGAGACCCGTCTGGGAACTTCGGACCACAGCGCTGGAGGGACCACCTAATAAGATGCACCCTAGCTTGCAATTTAGGTAAAGTACCTACGTACGTAAATATAGTCTTAAATAAACATATGTGTTTGAAAAATAAGAATGGGATAGAATTTATTTAAAGTCAGTTTCACAGTGATTCCGTAAACTAATTTGTTTATCTGAGATACTATACTTCCTTCTTACTGTTTTACGAAAACTCTTTCAAGCCATACACCATCAGACTCAACCCTACTATACCTAAATCACAAATGTGAAGTTTTTATAACAACAATTAGTCATAAACTACATTGCTTCATTAAAACTTTAACAAAACTCACAAATCTCCAAGTCAATTATCGTTCTAATAATATAACTGCGCCTAAAACACTCAAACTTAAACACTAGATCTCTATCTAAATCCCGACGACCTCAGCTCGTTGTATATTAATTCAAAAAGTTGGAAAAGATGGAGCATCTAACTTGGAGATTATTGTGTCTCTTCATTTAATTATTTGGGGAAAACGGTGTGTTTGTAAGCACCTGAATAGCGGCTTTGTTAGGGGGTGAGAGAGACAGAATACGGCGGGTGGTATTAAAAATATCAAAATAAGTAATTGCTCTATCAGGCTTGCACCTGCCGCCCGCCCGCCCTCTCGCGGCGCCCTTCGAGTGGAGTAACCTGAGCGTAAATTTCATACAAAAAAACTTTTCAAATAAACAAAAAAAAGTAAGAATGAAATACTTGGAGAGGTCAAGTGATAAATTAACTTTAATGTGTAGTTTTCAGACCAAATTACGTGTTCTGATTTTATGATATCGTCAAATATTTACCTTTTCTTGATATATCTACGGGTATATAACGACAATGCAAAGCTGTAGTCCGTGGTCATACGATAGAATAATGATAAAATCATATCAATCATTACAAAAATACATGAGAATTACATAAAGAAAACAATCTTATATTGAATGTCAGCAGCAAAGATCTTTATTCAATTATATCACCTACAATTGATATAAAATTCCTGACACAATATTTCTTTGTTTCTAAGTTTTATATTATACATACAAAACTTTGTATGAAAAAACGCTCAGGCTCCACCTCCTTAAGTACTTTGTGATAAGGGCAATGGTGGGAGCTACATCTATAATTTACGGTTGTATTTATACCTGCAGCCCAGAATAATTTATATTATAGAAAAGTAAAATGGCGTCTTTTGGTGTCGGAGGCCAAGATCCGATTTGGGTCGTTGAGCCAACCTAGTTAGTTATAGAAAAGTAACCGAGCCAAAAAATGCTGCCGCCGCCGCGGTTTAGTTGGCTGACGGCGATTTAACCTTTAGCGATCATCTCCGACCAAGCATTCGACAGCATTCGTAACCAATCACGAGCAAGCATTATGTGAGATTGGTGTGTGGAGGAGAGAATAAATACGGAAGCATTTTTGTCGCAACATTTGCAAGGAGTTACAATCTATAGAACGAGTATAGATTATTCGCCTGGAACAGAATGTCGTACGCGACACGTGCGTGCAAATAAAATTTGGAAGCATTATCGTCACGTCATTTTTAAGAAGTAACAATTCCATAGTATTAATAAACGTGGAAGCATTATTGACGCGTCATTTTTAAAGAGTTACTTTTCTATAGTTGCAATAATTCGCAGCTAGAAGCGGAATGTCGTCGCCACGTGCAGTAGTAAACATAAAGCACTGATTTACTCGATACACATGTTTACGGCGTGTTTACGTTTTATACCCTCTCACAAGGCTTGTTTTGGATTATGAGAGATTCGATTGTGTTTGTTGGGCTGAGGATACAGATATGTGTATGTTTTGAGAAAATTGAAAGAGGATAGTGTGGATCATATAATCAATCAATCAATCTAATACTTTGTTGTTCATCAATATCTTCGCGTCAATTATTATCCGTTATCTAGTACCCACGACACAAGCGTTTGCTTAGTGTGGGGCTAGATGGCGCTGTGTGCAATGTCCCGGAATATTAGTTTATTATTTATTTTATAAATTACTAAGCACAAACCATTACATTGAAATATTGGGCGGTTCTATCACTTCGAAGGAACCCTTTCAGGATAACTTTTTTTTATTTCAAATTCATTTACTTAATAGTTTCCTAATTTTAATTTACAGTTTTATTTATTGAAAATATCTGTAATATCTCGCATTTAATCTCCTATACCTATCCGTTACATGTAAACAGAGCCATAAAATACAATTCCTTATAAGTATTAATATAGATCAAAGTGCGAATACGGATATATAAAACTAAGATAATAATAGAAGAGAGCCAAATTGGAATTGTGTCGAGAACATTCGTCAACTAACACATAAAGTATATGACGTCAATTACATAACGTGCTAAATCATGTCTGTCAGGAGTCGGAATATGGCGGGTAATATACAGGGTTTTAGGTAAATAATGCGTAACCTTTTTAATTGTGGCCTAGGAATGTAAAGCAACAAATTTTGTTATTAAAACTATCGTGAGACGTTCTTACCAATTTGTAACTATTATGGTTCTGAAGATGGGTGTCATTACACCCGAAACGCGTCTAAACAACATACGCGAAATAAGACGTGAGTGTAAACCGTAATATTTTTCTCGAATTTTCAAAAGTTGTAGAATAAGTTGTTGCATATGTTTTGTAGATTTGATAATTTTGTGAAAAAATACTTTGAATGAAAAAATATATTTCTTAAAAACTTCAAAACAATAATACCGATGCCTTTGGTTTTCTAGAGGCCTAGGTTTGAAAACCAACAATTTATACTTAATAGATATAAGCCATCAGTCGTCTTTTCTAATTTTTGAGTCTTGATACAACAGTTTGTATGCAAATAACGAGCAACTGTATCTTAAAAGGTTGTGTGAGTTCCTAGTAACTCTGTATATGTATAATAAGTATATAATTCTGTGAAATAAGCCATTACTCTGGCCTTGACTAAACGCGGACAAAATGAATTGAGATATTAAAGAGAATAATGGCCGATCTCACCGTGAATCAGTGGACGGTTACTTTTGGATGCTGTTTGTAAATGTTCGTGGAATATGCCTAAATTGAACTACTAACTAAAATAGTATAAATCGCTGAAAGTCAAAGTTTTAATCGCGGAAGGTTTTTTTTGTAAGGTACGAACTATAATACAAAATGATTATTAAATTTTGTATTGTAGTTTCATGTGATATGTACAGATTTAATCTTTTTTTTAAATGTTGAAAACTAAACAATCTAGTAAAAAAGAAACCAAAATATTGTACGACAAATTAACATACACACAAAAGCTACCTCAAGTTATCTAAAATGCTGATTGGTCCACATAAAAACGTCAGAAATACGAGTAGATTAGAAATGCCCTTACGGACATGAAAAAACAGTTTCATTCATATTTGAAGTCACACTTTCACTTGCGTGTTACATTTAACTATCAGCATGAATTACACGGCCAATCTAGCAAGGTGGTCGCTGCACGCACATGGGTTTAATTAATAAATAACTTAGTAGTAGCTACCCCAAACTGAACCGAGGGATATGTATGTCCATAGGTATAGCCAACCAAATGGGGAATCCAACTTAAGAAACTCAAAAATAAATGTCTAATATTTACTAGGCTTCTTTTAACAATTAAGGTATATAAGATATTGAATCAGGCGTTACTTTGCGGAAATCCATTGTAACTGAAACTCTGGAGAAATTGATGTTCTCCTTCGGCAAGATGTTCTCGTCGACAACAAAGCTTCAAGACACAAGGTGCGGTGTTGGTAAGATCTTGAGATCCACGGAGGCCACGTTGGTTAGGAGGTGAGGTGTGGCGGTGGTATATGGAGGAACACACCTAAAAACCATCAAGTTTGTTGTTTGATGTCGGTTAAAGAACAGTCGCAGCGGAAAAACACTACATATTTCTCCAGAGTTTCAATTAAGGTATAGTAAAGTAAAATTTTATTGTTGCAAATAAGGAAGTATACATTATGTTTTTTTAACAACGAATGGTTTTGCACTTGACCGTAATTCGCCTGATGGTAAGAAATCATAACGGTCTAGAATGGAGCGTGCTTACCCAGTGAGAACCGATTCACACTCGCTCTGAAGATCGGAAGATTGATATTGTCAATTATAAATTCGCAAGCCTACCAACATTCGGAATAGTTCTACATATTAGTAAAAGACTCGACATAGATCGTAGATACGTACAAACCTAGTTTGTATCTCTGAACCTACATCTGCATTGCTCGGCCAAATATACCCTAATAGTGGTCATAGCTCAATTGTGTCAAGTGCATAGTATCTTGATCTAGCCATTTGCTAGTAACACGAGCAGGCGTGAGGCTGAGCTCTATCTCTAATACTTGACCTGACCGACTAGAGGTTTGATTTCAAGCTATACCTAGCTAATGAAGGTAGTATACTAGTAATGTATCTAACTGGTTATTTAATTTCGAATTAGCTTGTGAGTGTTAATGAATGACTATAGGGTATGTTTTAAATGTAAGATACTAAACCTAAAGTCAATAGTAAACAAAAACACACATACTTATGTCACATGCAAAAAATGAATAATTCGAAGCTCCCCATCAACCAAGTAGCTAACTTATCTTACCACACTTATAAAATAAGCTGATTAAGCCAAAATAAGTTAGTTGAAACATATAACGAAACTTATTTAAGTTTCGTTACTCTTTCATATCGTAGAAGAGACATAATTATCATCATCCACAGCCTTCTCTATCCCACTGCTGAGCATACGCCTCTCTTTAAATGTGCCAGCTGCGTCGAAGAAGACTAGAAGTCACTAAAAGCGACATACGCGTCTTTTACCTGAAAATGCGGGCGTCCACGAGTTATATTCATGATACATATTTAATATAAAAAGAACTTACTCTGCTCCATTTTTTCCAGCCCTATGCAGCATGCCCGCACGTGCCATCTCACGCCCGCGGCCTGTGAATTATTAAGCAGCTAAGTAAATGTCGACAAGAACGAAAAGGTGAGGGAAAGGAGAGCCTAATTCTTGATTTATTTGTTGCCTGATTCTTGCAAGTTTATTTTTAGACTGAGAAGAAATGGGATCTTGTGTAACATTGTTGAAATTATTTCAATACAGTACACAGAACTGGGTTTGTTCCTACTAATATTATAAAGGCAAACGTTTGAGCGATACATAAGCTACTTTTTATCCCGCGTATTGAAACCTATAATATATGATTTAATATATTTATTTTGTACTTCATAACAAAACATAGGCTGTAGTTTAAATGTTTATATCATTTTTATGTATATACATACATACAAAACAGCCTTGTTTCATTTGAACTCTTTGTTAGGTTATTTTTTATTGTACAAACAACACAGAAAAAATATTCGTCAAACCGCATTCCATCTTGTACCTTGTTACCAATTTATCCTTAGACGAATTTATACGGGTTACCAAACGGTTACCAATAATAGTTCGCCTCTGGGACCCTGGGCGCATGCTATCTATTACCCTAAGACGTTTCCGGACCTCCCTTTCCGCATCTTTTCACCGCTAAATGTAGTTGGGCTCGTCCTTATATTTTATTATTAGTACGATGATACAACACAAATTGCTAACTTTGTTTTATTTCATCTCTTTATAAACAACTAGAAGTCTAGTTAAATTTAATAATATCTAAATAATTTACACGAAATTATCAGTCAAGCTGTATTTACCTAATTCTTTTTTTTTAATCTAAAACAACGATCAGTGTTTTAAATTTTCTTCAATGGAAAATGGCAACGAAAAATACCAGCGCAGTTCTAAAATTATAAATAGAACTTGTACGCGAGTATCGATTTTCAGGATTGCGCTTGCTATAAATAACTTTGCGTTTTGCAGGTCAATTTTGGGGCTAGATGGCGCTGTGTGCAATGTCCCGAAATATTTATTTATTAATTTTAGATATAAAGTAACTTCTGTATTTAGTTAATGTAAATGTTTCGCGCGATGATTTACTTGATTAAATCTTACACCTTACTAGGTTTCGGGTGTACCTAACGTATAATTTACTTGATTAAATCTTACACCTTACTAGGTTTCGGGTGTATCTAAAAATATCTGAAAAAGCTTAGTAGAGTGTTTTATAACTTAGTGATGTGAAAAACTTTTACAAAATACAAAACGATATGTTTAAAACTTTAACAAACATTGTATATACTTCAGTTACATAAACTTTCCCCTACCTTTCTTACATAGGGCCGTAATGAATGTATCAGCTGGTCGGCCCCAGTGTAGTTAATTACCGCGTATATTTCCTGCGTGTGTGATCTACGTAATAAACTCCATTACGGGACAAGGGCGAGATTAATGGCCCTCGCGAAATGGCTTTATGGGTTACTGAAACAGTTTGTTTCTTAGTCGACGCCACTTTAGTAACTTGGTAATGTTATACACAAAGATATTATTAATTTTTTTTTCTAAAATACGTACTCTTTACCTGGAGCCTTAATTCTGGAAAATTTTAACCCATGGGTCTTCAAATCAAAAGTAAAAAGGTTTCTTCTAGACGTGCGTGCTATATTTTGGACTACAATGGTGCTTAACATCAGCCGGGCTGTAGTAAAACGTATACCTATTCAGTGTTAAAAAATGACATTTGTTTACTTTTTAATATCCAATTCAAGCTCCTAACAAATTGCACACAATAAGATAATAAACATGATTAAATTATTAGCACTAAGCACGCGTTAAAAAGCAAAGCTACCACTAATAAACGCCATCGTAGCACAGAAACGCCGTAAACAAAACAGATTAATTCATCTTCTCTCGCTTTTGTCCTGTCATCGCCGGATAAATGCTGTAATTTAACAATTTAATCAACGATCTATTTAGAAAAGAACTTGATAGATGGCCAGTTGAGATTATGGGAGCGTTTGAGCGTGCTACAGCGTCTAAATTGCGACATCAACGGCGAGAGGTAGACAATGGGCCATGGAGGAAATTTATGAGAGCCAACATCGAGTGAAGCGATCTGTCTCTACGGGACAACACGGAGATAGTTAAATCTTAAACAAACTGACAGCCATCATCAATATACATCTTATACAACCAATTGTAAGCCAGTTGTTACCAAGTACCTCTACGTACCATGCCATGGCTCATGGCATGGTACGAAATACCTATATATTTGTATATTCACACTTGCATTTTAAGTTGATTGTACTTAAGTTATTGTAACATTCACCCATAAATACAATACAATATGTTATATATTATGCTACTGATTTTAATAGTTCTTCGCTTCCAATCAAAATTACAGAATCTAAGTATGTCGAAGCGTGTTGCTAATTTCACACACCTCACTCAAGTATATTAGAAACCATTAACGAAATGATACGCAAACATTTGGCCAAATTGTCATGAGACTCGAACAACAAACAAAAGGTGTAAATAAAACAACACGTGTTTCGTGCGACGATATATCAGGAATATGAACTTTTAAGTGGATTACAAGCTGTATTACTGGCGGGCTTTCACTCGGGTTGTAATATCGCGTAAAATCGGGTGATAATTTGGAGCGACACGCGAACCGAGCGTTACGGGTAACGACGTCATTCCCACAAGACATCTGAATACTCTATCATAGTATGGTAGAGAATTCCGACTCCCATATGCTATATCTTCTACTTTTTCTTCTTATCGAATGAGAGTGGCTAACTCTTGTGTCGAGAGTTAATGAACCCGCTCTAAGGATCATAGTGATTGGTCATACATAAACAAATCGCGCTTCCAGTTTGTTCGATGTTCGTCGTCGCGCGTGAGAGTTTTCCAAATCACAAATTTAATTATGTGCACATTATATTGATGTGACGGATTGTTACAGATACCTAATTATGTTCGTAATTTTCGTATGTTTGTTTTAAGTTCGTCGCGGATTGTGACGGCCACAGTTATTGTTTTCTAGGGTAGGTATCAATTTTGTTGGTTGGAGTCTCTAAGTAATTTTGTGCATGCGTTTAGCGCTTCGAGCGTTCATACGGACGCCGAGACCGACGTAATGTTGTGTGCTGAAATCTCATTAGTATAACCCGATTTATATATCATATCACGGTTATAGCTGTAACTAATATGCAATCATGTTTGTGGCCTGAGTAAATCGTCGTGGAAAGCGGCTTGGCGCCACTGTTGAGATTATGCGAAATTACATGTTTTTATGTGTCTCTGACATGAACAACTAAATATAATAATTACTTTTGCGAAATGTAATCTATCATATAATATTTATGTAGTAGTGTTTTCATATTACTTTTTATTAACTAACAAAAACGACGAAGTTGACACACAGAAAAATATTTTTATGTTTTAATAAAAAAGAGAATTGTTATAATTTGGGAAAGACCGTATAATCTGTTTCCCTATGTGTGTATTTCTGTGACATTGAAGCTCTTGAACGGATCAATCTGTATAAATTTGTTTCTTTGAGTAATCTTTAAGCAATAAATCAATTACAATATAGCTACCTATATCATATTGCTATAATATTATAGTCTCCATGTAAAATCGAAATCAGCGTTAGTTGCGCCTTGTGTGGGTTAAAAATTACTAATATGAGTTCTGCGGTATCAATAAACAGCCTTAGTTATCTTTATTTTAAATTATATTCCTTGAACGAGTACAGGCACCCTGTTTTATTATACGTATATGTTACTTACCTGGACATTCGATCTGGGGGTCGGTAATGCTGCTTTTTAGTTTTGCTCATTCCAGATACCTGTAACAAACAAGATTTAATTCATTTATGAGATATTCAGAAACCTTTGACGTTCAATCAGAGAAAAAGAAGCAAGGAGTTGATTTTTCAAGAAGAATGAACTTTTTATAATTTAATGGTACCTATGTTCATAACATTTTCATAAACCTACGATGAGAAAGCAAATACAAACATGACCTAGTCAATTGACCTAGTTAATAATAATTGAACAGTTGGTGTTTACTCCATGAACTCCATCGAATACTCGACAACAGTATTCGCATATCGAGTCGTGTTTCAGTATTTACTTGTTTATCAATGTAATAATTTATTTTCATTACAATTTGGTAGCGTTGAATAGTCGTTAATTGCAATGTGGCACATTTTTATGTTCACTGCGCTAGCTAAAAAGCTGGTCTTTAATTTACAGCATTTAAAAGCATAATTAGTTGGAGAGCTCGCGCGCGTTGATGAGCAATTTTCGCGAATGAAATTCTGCAGATGTTTGACGGTTGTTAGCGTATGTAGGTATTTGTGAAAACAGACTTTACTTTAACTGAACTGAACATGACTTCTATTGTAGTTTTAAACACAACTTTTCACCATTTCAAAGGCGCAAAAGTTAATTATTAATGTATTTCTGAATATTTTATTTAAATTTCGGAGACCCTTATTTCTCTCGGAATCTGTATACACCGACGCTACAAAAGTCCAACTAAACCAAAAACTTTTACATAACGGAGTCAGCTGCCGCTCTGTAAATTAGGCCTGGGCCACGTTCATGAGGACTCGGTTAACTCGTGTTCAGGCCCACTCCAAACCCTTGAATCCGTCACATAAAGGCCCGTTTACGATCACACAGAATTGCAGTTTTTCACGCAGCACCTGTGCCCGTAGTAAAATGTTTTACGACCCACAAAATGTAATACATTTTCAAACTTTTCAAACCTATGACGTTTATGGGGCCTCAAATGAAGAGCGCGTTTATAAAATATCTGTATTGGATTATTCGGAGGTAAAAATGGGTAAATATAAAATGTAGCAGATAAGGGGTACTGCTGGCGGCGTAGCGCGCAAAAACTCGTAGCTCGAAGCGAGTACACGGAAAAATTTAATTTCAAAAAACTATGAAGCACAATGGAGCTCCGCTCACGTCGGAAAAAAGAATGGTCACGTTTTGTTTTCAGACATACAGTCGGATCCGATACAGAGTTATGAAGGAGAACGGAATGCAGATAATTTACAGCGGGCGGCGGAACAAAGGCAGCCGGCCCGCGACCTACATCCTGCGCTCCCGTGCTACTTCGCTGGACTGGACACGGCACAGAACTAATATCCAATATTTAATACCAGCTCCATACTTCGGGGTTTGTTTCTCAGTAACATACACCTGGATTCAGAATATGTTTGCGATGAATTTGTATCCCAAAGTAGTAATTGAAATGTTTATTTTAAAACGTGAGCCTTGACATGAAATACATCAGGGTTCTGCTACCGCTACCGCAGTGAAAATTTATTTGATTAAACTTGTTGAAATGAATTATTCAAACGTATGCTTTCGCTTTTGAGTTCCATTTGCGTGGTAGTTAGGCTAATTACTTTTTTCGTTGGGAGTTTTGTTGTTTAATAAACAGGAGTGAGTGAATAGGCATGGTACCTAAAGTAAGGGCGTAAATGTGAAGTAAAGAGCTCCGTCAGCGGCTCATACTTGTGGGCCTTTTAGCATAGAGTCTTAAATATTAAAAGCACAGAGTGGTGAAGCGCCTACGCCCATCGCGCCCCTATTATACCCTACACGTGCAGTCTCCATCCTTGTGCCATATAGTGCGCTCGCAGTGGCCCAGTTAGTCGACAATAGAGAAAGCTATTAGAACCGCCCATGTGTGTTAACCAGTTTAGTTCCTGTTGCTTGTTTTCAAACAAGGCAGAATGGCTAGAAATAAATAAAGTATGAATCAGGTCACAAGAGACTCCTCGCGCCGGGAAGCGAGCGCGTCATCGCGCCACCTGCATAATTAAAACTGTAACCCAATAACTTAATGTCCCGATGACGAAAATATATTCCGTGATATGTTTGAAACGTGATCATTTTGCTGAGGCGATAATATCGATAAAATAAACAGCGCACATTAACTGATTGCATAATTTTAATGTTAATCAGACAAATTACTAATGAAATAAATTGAGGTTGTTGGCTTTAACAATTTAATAACTCGGCCGCAAATTAATTTATAAAATTGATTATGAATGAAATTAATGGAGTGTATATTAGGAGCAAATCATACTCGTATATGTATGAGGAAGATTAAATGACAAATTAGACAACCAATAACGGTAATATAAAATCAACCCCACGCATATGAAAAATGACTTATTTTTAAATACAGATATCTATCTATCTATATTATATAAAACTCAAAGGTGACTGACTGACTGATATAGTGATCTATCAACGCACAGCCCAAACCACTGGACGGATTAGGCTGAAATTTGGAATGAAGGTAGATGTTATAACGTAGGCATCCGCTAAGAAAGGATTTTTGGAAATGCCACTTTTAAAGGGGTGAAATAGGGGATGCAAGTTTTACTTCTGAATGCTAGCGAAGCCGCGAGCACCCACTAGTGTAAGATATAATCAAGAGTTTCATAGGGCTCGAAACCAAAAAAGACGAAAGGATATTTATATTACTGATGCTCAATGGTCTAAGGCCATGAACTAACTAAACAATCAACATCCATTAACTCTTTCTCGTGTTTGATTTCTCTCACGCTGGTTTCCAATTGGTTTGTGTAAACCTTCTACTAATAATTGTGTGTGACAGATAGTATATTATATTCAAAGGGATTCCAAGTTATCTTAACCATGTATTGTAAATGTCGGTACCTGTATAAACAGCTTGTAGCTATAATAACGTTCTTGTACGACAAGAATACTTCGAGCGTAGCCCGAGACGAAAGATAACACTTATCGGTTTTCCTTTAGCATAATAAGCTGATAGTTATCAGACTTCGGGCAATAACGGATCAAGGCCGCTCCTGAGCATAGGGTAGAGAGCCTCTTAATAATTATTACCCACTAGAATGTTAAGTATAGCCGTAACAATAATAAAATAGTCTGCCTATTATTGTTGGCTATTTCTTTTACCTCACCATACGTATTCGGTATATTTTTGAAAGTCTCGTACTTTTGACCAGACCTCGTACCATAGCAGGCAACTTCAATGTCAGTATATCTAGAACGTCTATCAACGGTACCTAAATGCTACTTTGTTACAGCATAATTAGGTAGAGAAAAGCAGCGAAATTATTCTCAAACTACGTAGTTTCCGAATGTGGTTTTGTGTTAGTCGGCAGATAGCTGCAACAATGAAGCGGCAGGCGGCAGGCGGCGCCGGCGCGCACTATCGGTGCCACACTCCGCCACAATCTCGCCTGTCGACGCTCAACAAATCACGCTTCCTAAATAAATTGTTACAGTAGCACAAAAATAACAACATTTCCAACAACATTGAATTATTTTCGTAACTACTTTACCAAATGTTTGTGGAAAAGTAAAGCTCCTAAACTCCTCCTCACAAACTTAAATTGAAGCTGAGCTCTGTCTTGAACTTAAAAGCTCCCACTTAGTGAAAGCGTTGTTGCTGAAAATACAAGTAACGTTTAATAAATGTTGTAAATTTTCATTTTAGAGTGGAAATGCTAAAGTGAAACTCGCAAAACATTCCCGGACGAACGGACCCCATTAAAACTATTTTATCTCTTTTCCTTACTCTTCTTTATGATGGCGAATGCAAATTTAGTTTCGCGAAGTCCGCAACTCTTATCTGATGACGAGATATGGCGGACGCTGACTCGCGGACTTATACTTATTTGCTTTGCCGAGGGGCCTCGCTTATTGCGGCAGACGTTTGCTGCGCCCGATACAAAAAGAAGCAATTCAATTAGGTAGCGACTGGCCAACTACATACTTTATCGGAGTCTATTTTGAGATAACTCGCTTTCCCGCCGGAGATAACGATTCTTTTGAAACATAACCCTAAGATCTCTGTCGTGAAATAGGTCATTTGTTTCAAAGGCGGCCCGAGAAATGGGATAGTAAAAGTTTTTTATAGCTCGATTACAGCGAGGCAGGCGTGCGTGGCGGCCGCGGCTGCCGCGTGCCGGCTCGATCTCGCTCCGACACTATTTACTGCCTAAGTACAGCAATTATCTGTACTAACTACCGAACTCTATTTGTTTCCAAATTGAGTTGAGGGATTAGCGCGAGTCGTTAAATCGCTATAATGGCTACTTGAAAACGTTGGTAACGTAGTGACGCAAGAGTGCGCGTGTGTGTTGTACAGCACAGATACATAGGCCAGTGTCGCAACGCTAACAATGGCTTTTAGTTGCGCGTTGTGTGGTTAATTAATCACGGTTTGAACTAGGTAATTACTTAACAAGACAACTGAGCGATAACACGGTCTCAGGACTGAAACTTTAGTATGGATGTCTCGTTAAAAAGTCAATTGTTTTTGAGGGTAAAGCAAAGTTGTTTCAGGAGTGGAGGTAAACAGAAGCATTGTGTCGCGGAAGCAGACATCAAAAGGCGTGTATCAAAGCGGAGTGTTGCCACACGGAGCGACGCAGGGGTGGCCGCGCGAGGGTGCCAGCTACTTCCCAGTTTACATACAAACTACCACTACTTAAAGCAGCCGAAAAATAAACCTCGTTTCGGCGCAACTGGCAAACAAACGGAATACCATCGCATATTTATGGCTGCGACATTCTAGCAATAGCTTTGTTGCGAGTTAGCGGAGAATTTCTTTTAGTTTTATAGTGTAAGCCGAAATGAAACGTCTCGTTGCGATATTTATGATTTTGAACTGTGAATATATACACTTTTTAAGAGGAAGTTAAATAAGATACACTAAAAGCTGTATGTTTAAATTATTTTAGACTTGCCCGATAGCTTAGTTGGTGCCTTCTAAGCTAGGGGTTGCGGGTTCGATTCCCGCCTGACACAAGTATTTATGAACTTTGAAAAAATATAATTACTTGTGTTGTTCTGGTCGTTTGTATGTATAATAAGTATGTATTTACAAAAGAAAAGTATCTAGTACCCACGACACAAGCGTTTGCTTAGTGTGGGGCTAGATGGCGCTGTGTGCAATGTCCCGGAATATTTATTTATTTATATTTGTCAAGAAGTTTGTTTAAGTTATTCAAAAATAAAATAGCTAGAATCTCAAATATATTTAGCTAGATATATTACAAATCCGATGCTCCTAATTCATATTTTTCGCTCGGTTAGGAAGAAAAATTACCGAAGCACATAAATAAGGGATGGAGAATAAGTGAAAAAAGGCTTGAATTTTCCACAGGGAAAAATGTTAAGTCTGTAATTTGAGGTGAATAATAAATGAAAAACCACTCGTAAATTCATGGTGGGAAAATACATGCTTAGCATCCATAACAATAGCTGAAACAGAAACTGTCCTACGTACCTATATTGTACACGAAATTATTTTTACTGAAGTATTGCTCATAACATTACTATGTAAACTCTAAAAAGCCTAGATTTAAAATCATTTACTCCAGTTTCCAGAATCCATACCTAATTACTATAAATATTTACATACATAATAGGATGTAATGGAACCTTTTCAAATCTAATAAACTTTTAAGCGTTTTAAAAATCTTCAGTCTGACGTAACGCTTTCAAACGTCCATAAGTCCGTCCAGTTAGGTACACATATGTATAAACAAAGCTCAATATAGACCAAGTTTGTTTTCAAAGAGCTAACGGGAAAGAAAGTCCGCGCAGTGAAAGCGCTCTGCAAATAAATAGCCACAGAAACAATGCATGCATTGTTTCATGTAAATTGGATGAAGTAATTTACTTATGGCTCTTTGAACTTTGCCACAGCAAAGAAATACAGAAATATTTCTACTTGGTTCTGATGCATAACACAAAGCAATCGCGGTCGAGATCTAACCAGCAATTTACCAACATTTTTCACTCGTTACTCTTAACTAGACACTTCGCACCTATTATTTTTATTTCTTTTTTCTATGGCTGTTATTATCTGTAAAATTGCGAGATAAGTGTTTTTATCTTTTGTGATTTGTGTCTTACACAATCAAAATATTCATTTATACATTAATTTGCATTATTTACAGAAAACTTACGTTACATACATATGTATCGTATATAACATTATTATTCTCTTTAAAATCTGACACCTGTTCATACCTTCTGCATATCCTTTCGGGGTTACGTAGGTGTAAAGGGAGTCCGTTTGCCTTTGTAAAGAACACATCAAGCAGATAAGGAACCGGTCCCGAAATTAGGAACATAACTAAGTAAGTAAGAGTAAAAACGCCATTTATTGAGATATTTAAAAAGATTCCACTACATTCCTTGTTTTATGTCCGGCCCAGTTCCACCTGAGAGTTCTTATAGTTTTGATTATGTCCCTCAATTTTGTTTTTTCTGGCTCAGTAACAACAACACTATTGTAAGACTGAAATTTGTGTGATGGATAAGCACAAATCCATTGAAACTTCAGTCGGTCCCAAACAAAGGAAGTCAGTGCAATATTGATTCAACAATGGTAAATGCATGACCTATATTCAGGCTCCAGTGACCTGCATGCAAGCCAGTTAATGCCGTTAGACAGATCCCGGCAACCTGACACCGCCTCTCTGCCGACTAATGCTGCTCTTATAACACTTGAACAACTAGAATGACTAACATTTCAGATGCCTGACATAATTCCGCCAAATATATATATATATATACCATTATAAAGAAATTTATTTAGTAGTAAAGTTTACTATCTGATAGGAATTACATAGATTAGATACGTCTATATTATAAGATCATGAAAGTGATGAGAGATATTTGTGATTTAGCTACAACGTTTTTAGCGAACGGCATCATGTCTTTGGTATTTGTTATGTTGTCTAGGTATGTCTTTGTTGTTTCTGTTAAAACACTTTAATTCCATGTACACGTGCGTGACGTCATCACCAAACCCAACGGAAGACCAGCGCTGGTTGCTTTGCAGCCAGCATTATGCTGAGTTGGGGTTGTATTGTGGCAAATATGTATCTTATTTAAGTAGTTATACCTATATATATATATATATATATATATATATATTTCTTGTTTGTGCTCGTTTGTTTAGTATTTGCTACAATAAATCATTTTCTTTCTTTCTTTCTTTCTATCAATTAGTTACTTCTGAGATATGTTTCAAATATCCCGGAGCTTACTTAGTCAAATGTGAATAAATGTTTTCAAATGACTCTCGACCTTCAATTTGATGAAAGCCAATGCGAAAAAACCGAAATATCTGAAGATTATGAGTACCTGTTTAACAGTAAATGGTTTGAAAAATGTATTTCTATTAGAAATATTATAAGAAAAATTATGTTCTGTTTATGCACACAAACACAGCAATTAACGTCAAACTTATCAGGCCGGAGGCTCAACAAACTATTTTATCGTCGCTAAAAGTTATAAAGTCAAAAACGTCAGAGCAACGTTTGAGGGTGTCCCGGCCGGCGGCCCTCCCTCGCCAATTTGACGAGGGTTCCGCTTAAATACTTATTTGTACGAGTTTACAGCAACGGCTGATGTCACTCTCGGAATTGAAATGAGAAATACAAGCCTCTCTGCTATTTTAATGTTTCTACTTCCTAGCCTCACGTAAACATCTCTAAAATAATATTATCTCAAACAAACAATACTTATTTCGACGAATACATTCAAAGAAATTTCAATTGGGCCCGAAACAACAACGCCATGAGAGGAATTCCACAAAATTATTAGTCAAATATTTCGAAATTATCACACAGCGGAAGCGGTTTATTGTTTTCTCAAACCAAACAATTTCCAACAATAGAAACGCGAAGTTATCCGAAGGACCGCATTGTTATGCGATGCAGCACACGAGGCAACCCACATACGATTTTCTCACATGATTAGTTTGGAAAAGCTTCGCATCAACATAAACAAACAGGCAGGCTTTAACTTTCGTATCTGGAGCGTGGCTGTAAAAACGCGGGCAAAGGGTTTGGTTACAGGGCCATATTGAATGTACCTACTGAGCGAATTAGCATTTCAGAGACTCAGTTCAGTGGAATTAATGAACGCGGAACATTGTCATTAAACGCCTTACGTTTGTACCTGAGCACGTGGAGTGAGAGCGCCTAAATTTTGCAATTAAGTGCACTCCACGTGAGCTTCTCAGCTGCGTATTGATTAAGTCAAGACTGCGAAATCTACATACATACCTCCTTCACGACATATACCTAACTCACCTACTTGACTAGTGCATCTAGGCTTGCTGTAACTAAGTTTACTAAGTCACGACAGGTCTAATCCATCTTACGAGAAATGAGGCTGTTACTCAATAATTACAAGATTTCATGTGTTTAGCTTCAAAATGTAAATATAAGTTACATCTTCAATATGCAACAGTTGTAACATTTGATTCAATCGCAGAGTAGTTATTTATTAGTAGGTGTTCGATTTCGTAAATTCTTTCACCTATATTAAGAGTTTTGGCGTTAGTCTCTCTAGTCTAATTTAAAAAATATAAAAAGTAGGATTTATTAATCTGAAGGATTAAATTACTTTTGTAGATTGATGTACGAGAAGGATACGAAAAACTGCTTATTATTATTAGCTGGGAATGAGTTTGAAGGGATTCAAGTTATTTTTATAGAAGTAGTTATATTATAAATAATCATAATCCAAGCTAGAGCCTTAAAACTCGTATTACTTATATAAAAACTAACGACCAGTAATTTCGCGAAAGTCGTCTACGGATTGCTATTATTTTAACGCAGTTAAGTTTTATTTTATGATTTAAATATAACAATTGCAAAAATCAGTTAAACGACTATGATAAAATAGGAATGGCGAAATATTTCATTACTTTCCATTGTCTTCAGATTACAAATTTTCTATAAACTTTAATGGATTTAGACCCCTTTAGGTTTTGACCAGGGCTTAAATAGGTGATAGGGAGCTTAATTAATATGAAAATGAATGAATATGAAATTGAGCTTACGTCATCTCGATAAAGTATATGTAATATACCAAACTTGCTTTATGTATAAGTTACTCCTATGTAGGTTTCAGTGGAAATAGAGGAATAGAAGCCGCCATCTAAATGTCCTGCGCCAGGATTGGCCAGCCTGGCACGGAGCCAGCGGCCTTTACCGATTCTCTTGTGTACGATCCAGTAAAAACCTTTATGGAAATTTATTGCCTCCCTTGATCAGAAAGTATAAAATTATAGACCGGCGGAAATTGATTGCGTTCGCACCTGAGTGAGCTTTTGAACAAAAGTTGAGCTTTCTTTGAAAATGAAAGCATGCGTTACTCTGCGTATCCATCAAATTTAAAGGGCACGATGCTTTTTATCGTGATTAAATTCGATGAGCTTTTAGAAATAAGTAGAAATTTTATACAGCTCATATTTTAATGAAGTAAGAAGGGTGTATGCTAAAGAATTCCTCTCTGTTAATAGGTACTGTATGACCGAAAATTACATAATGTTATATGTATGTGCTGAGATATTTATTAATAAAAATATTAATTTCTACTATAATTTTGACGTTGCAAAGTTCAATAAGTACCACTTTATAAGAAGCTTTACCAGTAATATTAAAATACCAGTTTATTACTAAAGTCGGTACGCGTCAGTTATTAAAATAAAATTAGTCTTCGGCTTATAAGTTTCGAAATTCTGTAAGTCTGAAATTCTGAACTTGGATCGTGAAATAGGCTTTTACCATAAGTAGGCAGAGTGGAAGCTGGTATAAGGGGAGTTGAATCGTGCTTTTATATATTTAATAATTGTAGGTCGAGGAAGATATTTGAATGTATATTTTCAAGGCCCTTGTGGAGAGTGTCTCTCAAAATTTAGATCTGTCGACAAACACCAAACAAGATATTAGTGGCTTGTGTGTGAGCCAGTGAGGTAGTAACGGACGATAAAATTTGAACGCGCAGGTTAACACTGGTAAATATATAGAAACATATCGATATTTTGTCGACAAAACCACGAGGAACTTATCTCGGGTTGCGCATCGTAAGCTTGCTGGTGGCTGGGTACATTACTGTCAAAAATAAGAAACAAAAAAGTGAAAAAGATGGAAGGGTAGGTAAGAGGGGGTGTCGATCGTAGTATTATTTATTGTGTAAGAAATATACATTGATGTTTCCAGGGTGCTTGAAGGGTGTAGCTATCGGCTCCAGTCGAGTGTCGAGAGGGTTCTCGCGCCACCGCCTGGAGTGCAGGCAGATTGTAATCCAGCCTTGTCAGAGTTATACCGGAAGTGGTGGAGGAGCTTTTGTGCCGACGAAAATCTTTCAACTTTACCCGACTAACGAGTATTCTCGCCAGATGTAACAGTCTAGGATTGTCACGCAATCAAATTTACTGCAAATGTTATTACATTATATATATAAATATTATACATATATAACAAATCGAGCTTTTGATTCAAACAAATTATTATACGTACGCTACATATGTAGTTTAGTTATATAGTATGTATGTAGGTAAAGTTTTACCACGGAGCAAAAAATATTTGAAACGTTACTTTTTATGCTTATTATATTTATTATATTATGAAACGCTTTAACACACTTGCTGCAAAGCGATATAAATAAGCATATTAAATAAGTCGTATATTTTTTCAATTTACCGGTGTTTTATTTACTCTGTAGATTCTACTGTTTCAATATAACAATTGTATGTAGATTTATATTTTATTTGTAATTGAACACCACTTTGCAGAGTGTTGGAGCGGATGTACGGCGGACATGTCAATTTTTATTTGCCGCCTCGTTAAATGGCGCAAAAAGCAAAAAAAACCTCTAGCAGCCATTATAATCGATGGAATGTTGTAAAAAAGGACAAATACATTTTATTTAAGCGAAATTCGAGGCGATTTAACACTCCATTTAAGTATGTTCATAGCAGATTAAATTTTACATTTTCAGAGACGAATTAAAGTTTGCGGTTGTTCCAAACAACAACGAAATTATTAAAATTTAAGCCAGTTTCAGGTAAGCACCAATTAGAGTTTTAATATCTCCTTATCTACTATACAAAAATAAGCCGGGTTTTCCTTCCTGACGCTATGACTCCAGAAGGCACGAACCGATTTCCACGGTTTTGCATTCGTTGGAAAGGTCTTGGTCTCCGTGAGGTTTATAGCAAAGAAAAAAATCAACAGAAAAGCGGAAAAAAAGCGAAAATCATTTTGCACATACAGCGCCATCTCTGATACATAGCATGTACTACAAACTGGCGAAACGGAGTTCGCGGGGTTTTCTAGTCGACGTATAAATGAATCGATCAAACGTTAGACGTTTATTTTCAATAAATTGGAGTTATAATTGAGTGATCAATCCCCAGATCCGAGTGTATAGAATGTAATCTCAAAAACTCAGTGAGGCGAAGAAAAGATTTATTGAAAATCGGGTGGCCGAATGTAATTCATGCAGAAAGGGGAGAAACAATGCCCAAATAGAATGTGCCCAATGTGGCCATTGTTCATGAGACGATTTATGTATTGAAGTACGGGCGGAGGCTGCGGGGGCTGCTTTAGCCACTCCACTGATAAAACACAATCTACGACTTCATTTGTTTGGTTTAAAATACGTTTTAGAATGTTTAATGAATTAATTTGTTACAACACCGTTATGATAATGTATGATATGATGCGTTTGAATGCAATTCTGACCATCCAAGACTTCAGTGTTTTCTTTCACACTTATTGGTTTCTTTAATTTAACATTAAAAAATCTGAAATAAGATTTATAAGACATTAAAATAATAAATGATCTCATTAACTTTTACTGCAAGTAATTATTAAAATTCACACTCAAAGTTCAGCAAAGCTATTTCCGAAGCAATTAAATCTCACCATAAGCAGTGTGCAATAATATGCTTATACTCTCTTTTAGAAAGTTTTTTGTACAATTAATGGTTCAATTTACTGCTTAATTGCCGTTTCATGATACACAGGCGTCGTTATATTTCATTTTGTTTGCATAAAATCAAAATAATATTACAAAATGATACAACGCTTTATGCAAATGCATGGCGTTGTTTCGTTTTGTTACGTCAACGACCGTTTCACAGTAGACTGCTTTCTGCATAAGTAGCAACAAAACTTCAACGTTTGAATATATTAATCAACTCAAAAAAACTTTGCTAAGAAGAACCCACATGTCAAGAGGCTAAAAGGTTGAGGACATCAACTCGATGCGAAACTGAAACAATGCATGTTACCGCTTATATTTCAGCACGCCGTTTTGTAAGCTTTTCATTAATTGATTGGCGAAGGAAGTGGTAACATATCGTTAGATTCAATTGTGAATTCCGGGTCCCGTTTGCGTTTTCCTTTCACTGCGTTTGTCCACTGCGTCAGAGACACAGTGTAGGTGCCAGTGAGTGCACCGAATGACACTGCAGTGACGTCACACGCCGGATGGACCGGATACAGATGTCGTAGCCACACTGGAGTCCAACAACACACAGTAGACGCCTGATTATAACAAAACCCGACACACATGACAAAAGTTCAAGTTCAATTTATTCATAATAATATGTATTACAAGTCATATCTTAAACTACGAGTACTTACTTAAAAGTATCATACATGTACGTATAATTTCATATTATAAAATTGAACAAAAAATAATGTCAATATTCTGATAATAATACAATTAATACTTAAAATCCACGACTTGAGGCATAGTAACTGACTTTAGTGTAATAAGCTAATAAGCTTGTGTGGTTAATTTGTCTGATATTTAATTATAATTTTATGGATTATGTGTCTGACAATAAAGAATGCATTCATTTATTTACTTAAGGCGTAGATATTTGGCATATGTGAGTCAGTTTTTTTCTTACAAATATACTTATGCCGTTTAATAAACTTACCACCTGACTATTACATTGGTTACCTTCGGGTTGCAGAGGTTTAACGAATGTCGTTCTGGGTGATTCTGGTGACAGGATTGGGTGCCGACCCCAGAAATTTCGAACTGGACTGAGTAGGACATGCCTGAATTCTGCAGAAAATAGCTGATCCCATAGTTTGTAAAGGATTAATAAGTATAATTTAATGAACTAACTAGAGGCGATTAGGATGGCACTGACTATTATACCATGGCAAGGGCACGCGCCACGCTATCGAAATACGTTCGCAGCGGACGTTCGTAACCCATGCGCAAGCCAAATTGATACTTAACATTTCGACTTACAGTTCATATTTCACTGCATACAGTTCGATTCTTTCAAAGCTATCATGGTTGCCATTATGAATGTGGATTTAGTACAACAATAAAATTGTATTACTTTAGTGTTAATACTCAATTAACGGTGAATTATTTTTGATAAATTAATACTTTATCAGTAATTGTTTTGTATGTGTTACTATAACAAAATATAAACAAACCTTTTTCTTAGATTTTTTCTAAATTAAGCGTGTTTCTCTCGAAATCGACTCTAAATTGCTTATTAAAGTACCTAGATATAGTTACTGATACAATTTCATTTTTTATACTAGAAGCGACGCGACCAGCGAGCGAGTGATGTGCCGTTTGACACTCGACTGTCGAGCGTACTTTACTGTGCCCTCCACTCGCTGCGTGTTCGAAACAGGGAAATAGGTTTCTGTTGTATTATGTATTCTGTGACCATGGTACGGTAAGATGATGGGTTCAACATAGTTTTTTTTTTAAATTATTTCTATTTTTAATTCCATACATACAACTCCCTAGGCAAGGACATTACTAATGCTTAAACTAATTAAAAACTACATAATTGCTCTTTACAATGCTCTGGGGTAGAAATGTGTCTTTGCAAGTTATTCTTCTGTGATTTGTTCCAAATCGATTTCCGCTACGGCGAACGTTTCCGTGGAAAGGCTGAATGCTCTGGCACATACCGAATTTAGCTGGAAAGGTAGTTCTTTTAGGAGTATCTGTGTAACATGGTGTACGGAGCTCGCAGCCCCAGCATGGGAGAGCGGCCGCCGGTCGCTCCGTCCAACTGAGAGCTGCGCGGCATTCACACTCAATTATCATTTATTGAACTTGACGAACTTGACCTACTTTTTCACTACTCTCTTACAATATTTTTAGCATCGATGTTATGTCTAGCATTATTATATACTAGTGGATGACCGTGGCTTCGCCCGCATTATTGCCAGATATGAAGTAGCCTATGACACTTCCGAGACCACATACTAACCAGTTAAGCCGTTTTTGCGTGGTAAGTGTTTAAATAAACAGAGACACAGAGACACAGACAACCTATCTAGAAATTGTTGGAACTTGTTCTGCTATCAATTCGAAGTATCTCCAATTTTTTTTTATATCTTCTATGTACAGTCTTTCTACCCTCTTTAGCTTTATTATATGTATAATTATATGGTGCAGCAGTAAGATGTGTGTGGCGATACTTGCAGGTACACAGTATTTATGTATATATTTGTTCCTTATCCGCTCAATCGATATAAAAACAACAAAAGTCTTTGCAATAAAATAAAAAAAAAAATTTGGGGACATGTCTCGAAGCAAGCGCTAGGTGTCATGTACTACTTGAAGCGCCCGTAGCTTAGCTGGCGGAGGCAATCGCATGCGATTACCAAAGGTCGACGAGGTCAGTCCTTGGATGGGTGGGTCGGATGACACGTTAAATTGTAGGCCCCGGCTGTTTGTCTAGTACGGCAGTCGTTAAGCCATGTCAGAGGCCTTTAGGGCGGTTTGAAAACTCTTGACACCAGAGTTGAAGAAGAAGAAGAAGATGTAAGTACTACTTGTTGTATTATTGACGCAATGTTTGATATGCGTTTTAAAACGTAATAATTTACGTTTTACAATGATACTTGTAAATCAACGATATACTAAGAAAGTAGACATGTGGCATTTGATTATCGAAAATAAAAAAACAAGAGAAGGGAACTCGTACCTCACAAGATCGCAGCAAAGATATACTCGTAAAGTCCCTACATTTTAAGTGCTGTAAATCAATCTTCGAAGCGAGTAGCAGTAGCAGTAGCAGTTAGTAACCGAACTAGAAGTTTCGGTTGTTTGCTACTTCTGTTTCGAATTAGAATATTCTGCGAAACCGAGCGATCGATACGCTAAAAGGCAATTCACAGAATTCACATAAGTTTACGAAAACAATATAATTGGTTCCTTAATTTTATTTCAGTAGTAAAATCATGATATGGTTTTATAGCTTTCAACAACAGAATAGGCCAATACTTGACAGTAGATTATAGACATATTGGAAAAAGAAACTTAAACCATAAAAGCATAGAACCCTTAAAAGTATACACAAAAACCAAGCAGTTAAAATATTTCACGCGCTGTGATAAAAAACCTGATTGGCCCAATTTCCTCAACGCTATTTCATTGAACAATGTTCGAATCAAAAGCTAAAGTAGAAATATTGAAAACTCAAAGTGCCGTCGGCGATTGTGGCATGCAACTAGCAGTGTTCCAGTGTACCAGTCATAGACAATAAAGGCCAGAGACTCCTAACGCTCTATCTTTTTTCTTAGGAACACTCAACAAATTTTATAAAAATCAACAACAATTAACATAATAAAGAACAGTTAATACACAAATCGTTCAGTCAATCAATTTAATTCTACGCGGTTTATTTGACAGCCACTCTTATCACGCGTACATTGCGACCAATCAACGTGCAGAGTTATTGCGTGCATGCGCTTTACATTTATGTTATAAATTTGTTTGGGCGTCATTTTGGTAGCTTGACATGCAAATATGAAGAACTTTAGAAAAGTGTTATATTTAATTTAATATGAAATCATAATTTGTGTAGCAAATTTAACTTTAACTTTACATTATCAATAAATATACTTTATTATTATACTTTTATCTATATTAACAAGCTAAATAAGTCTTTATTGCTCAATGTGTCGTGTAAGCGTCGTGGTGAGGCTTTGTAAATGTTACACCATAATGAGGCATCTGTGGAGAAAGATGTCTGTTACAATACAATCGGGAACTGAAGCTTTTATTTCATTGGAAACTAGGCGACCGCCCTCGGCAGGGACTGGCCTCTTTCACTTCATTTACCACACCATACAGGGTGGCTTTTCTAGAGAGCAATCTAGGTAGACAACTATTTGTGTTGTGCGGGAATCGAACCCGCGAAACCTGGCAATGAAGGCATGAAAACCCACCAACTGAGCTAACAGGCCAAGCATTATCTACACCTCTTATAATTATTGGAGCAAATAATTATTTTAAAGAAGATGATTTGTATCTATCTATCTACATACATACACTTCTAAATGAAACTAATATCAATGCGAACACATCAATCAAAACAATGCCTACTATAGTTTCTAACAGCAGACACAGCGGATCTGTTTACAGTGACAAAAATTGTCGCAGCTTCTGAATTAATGTAAGTTGCCAACGAAGACGTTAAAATACAAATAGATTGTGTATCTATACATACACACAATATAGCTGAAGTGGGTCGAAAGTCTGAACATCAAGATATTTCAAAAATAAATGTTTGGGGATACTTAGAATTGATAACAGAACACGTTCACACGTCTGTTTATTTAAACAAACTATCTCTTCAGCTTTAACCCTCAAAAATGAATATTTAGTCCCGTTTTTCTCCACATTTTTCATTCTTTCTTAGCTCCTATTAGTTGCAGTATGATATTATATAGCCTAAAGCCTTCCTCGATAAATGGTCTATTCAGCACAAAAAAAAAATGTTTAATTCGGACCAGTAGATCCTGAGATTAGCGCGTTAAACAAACAAACAAACAAACTCTTCAGCTTTATAATATAAATAAATAAATATTCCGGGACATTGCACACAGCGCCATCTAGCCCCACACTAAGCAAACGCTTGTGTCGTGGGTACTAGATAACGGATATAATACTTATATACTTTTCTTTTGTAAATACATACTTATTATACATACAAACGACCAGACTCAACACAAGTAATTATAAATTTTTAAAGTACATAAATACTTGTGTCATGCGGGAATCGAACCCGCGACCTCTAGATTAGAAGGCAGAGCCACTACCAACTAAGCTATCAGGCCAGTCAATATATTAGGTATAGATTTTGATCTTTTGATCATCTATTTCAGTTTGACATTATTTTACCCAGCTACAAACTATCTCTCGACACTATCTTCCTAAACAAACAACAAAACAAATTTGAATTAGATAGTGTTGAAATGAGTCCGATAATTCGTAAGGGTATAGATGAAACATTTTCATTTCCGTTTAACTGTACATAATTCGTAAGTCACCGCCATGCCAATAAAGTAAGTACTTTATTAGAGGCGTTTGTAATGGTTCATTGTTTTTGCGGTAAGTGGTCTGAGATTACACAAATTGATGCTTGTGTGTTTGAAGTGAAAGGAAGTGTTCTGTTCAAGATAATGGACTCGCTTGTTTTGTTTTAACAATACGTCGGTGTGTATGATGCAGTGATGCTGCATTGCGGCCCTCGCACGCTCTAATGATACACAAAAAAAACTGCATGTTCGAACAATAGACCCGTAATTTAGTTTCGACATTGCCTCGCTATCGAGGTCACATTTCTAAACAAACAAATGAATCATCTTTTTATAGTTTAAAGTTGTTGTAAATCTATGTAACCTACCTATCCTATAATGCTTCAAATTTAAATACATCCCGAGGGATATTTCACGCGCCGTCAATACGCGATCGCATTTCGGTTGATAGGATGTCAATCCACTTTACCCAAGATGCGACGGGGGAAGCGCCAGACGAGCCGCAGCTTCCAAAATCGCACCTAGCATTACCATCCGCGGCGTAGTGTGAGGACCGGTCGGCAGACGGGTCGGTGGCTCGCTGGGAGGTGTTGGAAGTCGACGGACCGGTTGCACGACTAGTGTAGGGCTCCCGTCGCGTCTAGACAGCGGCCGCCGGATCCCTATCGGCTGCCGTAAAATTATGTGACGTGGGCGGGCTACGTAGCGTCCTAGGATATCCGCCCAAACCCCATCTTTATTCACTTATTAAATTTATTGCTATCTGTCGAACTATCCGCTGCGGTATACGGTTCAGAACAACAAGCCAGTTGTATAGAACTCTCCTAGCCTTTTCATTGATAAACAACTCGAGTATAAATCTCGATCTCAAAATATCGTGAAATAAATTGAAGCCATATAAATTTACTTCAAGATATTTTAAGCAATCGGTATGTTCAAATTAGTCATTAGATAATACCAATAAAAGACTGACTTATATACAGATACGACACACTTTAAAACCGTCTTTATTGTCAGTGGATAAAACCTTAGTAGCACATTACCACCATCCATTTCCTAGATATCAGCAAATTAACCAATAAAACAAAATTTATAGCCTATGCGGAACATAGATAACAGAGTATGCTCGTATGGTAGTTTCAAACTGCACGAGGGTCGAACGCGATAACCTAAAGAACAACGATATTGCACCAAGAAATGCAAAGAAATCTAGATCGAGAAACAATGGTTTAAGTAACGTTGGCAACGCTTTAAGTGTGAGTCGTGTTAAGTGAAGAAACTCTAAGTTGTCTTGGAATTACTAGTACCTACACATATTTATGGAATCGACTGTTTTTATGAGTAACTACAAAATCACCATTTTTTGTCTATATGGGTAGCAACATAGGAAACAAGGACATGCATAAATTAACTATGTGTAATACGCGATAGTTGGGCTCTTTCGTGGGTCGGATGACACGTTAAATTGTAGGTCCCGGCTGTTTGTCTATTACGGCAGTCGTAAAGCCATGTCAGAGGCCCTTAAGGCGGTATGAAAACTCTCGACACCAGAGTTGACCACTCTCATACGATAAGAAGAAGACGCGAAAGTGTATGTGCTTGTATGTATACATACAGAGTTACTTGTGACTAAAGCATAACTTTTTAATGGTTGCTTCAATACGTCAACAACGTTTGTTACACAATTTTGAAAAAAAAAACATATTGACATAATTAAACTAACATTGGATAACATCATCATGTATATATTTTATTTTATCATAAGTATATTTTGTTTTACTCTTTTGTATTCAGGAAATTGAATTGATTATATTCCAAACACAGCACAAGTCATCGCCTAGCATTTACATTACACGGTCTCTGCGATTTAATTACGAATAGAAATTGAATAAGTTGTCAAGGAAAATATATAATTCAATGTAAAACAATATGGGAGATCGTCGAGGTTGTTTGTTTTTGTTATTAATTCTTGTTGCGTTTGTAAGTATTAAGAATTAAAACACGAGTTAAATATATACATATTTATATAATGCAAAAATATATAAATTTGTTTTATTATAGAACAGAATACTGTTATTTTATGCTACACTTATCTATTAATCCTATGCTACAGGTTTAATGTTGTCAAGAGCAAGTATAATGTAGTTTAGTGGGATATCGGTGCGCCGTTTGAAATTGCATATTTTTATTGTTTCGTTCGCAGATTGAATCCAAACCCAGAGTAGACGTTGCTGAAAAAATATCAGATTTGAACACAGAAATCAGTAAGGGTCAGTGTTGAAGATCACACTGTAATATTACCGTAACCGAAGTGTTACTAATGTAGTCGTCAAATTTATTTTGCAGATAAAAAATTATACAAAGTACTGAAAGAGATACCTGGCCACGTACTTAGAGAAGATGACGATCAAGAAAACGTTGATGGAAGTAAGAATGAAGAGGAAGTAGATGGTACTAAAAGTCAGGATAAGGTTGATAAAACTAGCGAGAAAGAGGTAGGTGATGATAACACCAACGTGAATCTCTCCGGTGATGCTCAAGTAGATGATAGCCAGTATGCAGGCGGGAATGATGAGATAGATGATGCCCACTTAAAGCCTCCCGGAGACACTGGAGCAAAAATCACACAATTAACGCACGAAGAGGAAGATACTGAACAAGCCCATGACACTCAATTAAATGACACTGGAGACGAAACTGCAAAGGACACGCACAAAGATCTCGCTAGGGATGAGTATACGGAAACAGAATCTGGACTAGCACCAGAACATGAAGTTCTATCTCGTCACGTGGACTCAGACCAAAGCAAGTATATTAACTCCTTATCTCATACTGCCCATATTTTATTATTCATTTATTTATTTTTATATTATTTTTTTTGATACGGTAATAGTGGTGGTTAACGCTTAGAAAACATAAAAAATATATATGATCTATTACTATATAAACAAAACCTTGTGTTTCAGAATTTCAGAATACTAAATACAGGAGTCTTGAAGTCGGTAGGTATAACTTACTAGGAATGATTATATAACAAAAAATTTCATTATTTTATTAATAAAACTAGACATATGTAACTTCTAAAATTTTATTAAAACTAAATGTTATAAATTCAATTTGACGAGATATTGTAATTTGTGTAGCGTATTCTGTGATATGAATACTTATACCTTCGATCAATTATACGTAGATCACGCGTAAGCGCGCCAAAAGTAACCAAACTAAACAGTGCTTAAATCCACACTAAGCACTGTTTTGCCGTCAGTGACGCGCCGACCGTCAAGTGAAACAATGCCGAAGTGTGCTGTGAAAAGTTGCAAAAATAACACGCTTACAAAGAGAAAACAACATGGGATTTCGTATTTTCGGTAAGTATTATACTTTTTACAAATACTTACAGTGATTAATATTCGAAATAGTCCAGTTATCATCTCCAAATTAGTATTTCTAGAATTTAAATCCTTTTGTATTTGCTTCGCAGTTGTCTCTTTCGCACGCATAATAGAGTTCGTTCGTTTCGTCAATGCCGTAGCGAAAACGCCATAAGGTGGTTAGGTCATTGTTGAAAACTAAATCTTAGCGTACTGCAATAAGGTTTATTATTATTAAAATATTTAAATGGCTTTGTGATACTAAAGTAATATGCATGACATGAATGTATATCTCAATAGGTACCTGTAGGCATAGTAAACTCAAGCCGCTTTTTTGCGTTGTGTCACTACGGAATCTTGCATCTACGTATAATTGATCGAAGACTTATACCTATACCTATGTATGTTACAACTTTACATTATCAATAAAGATTCTTTATTTTTATCTTTTATCTTTTATAATAGCACCGCGTTTTTTTTTTCATTTGACGAAACTTTCCAGGTGACATTATTACGCCCGAAGAAATGCTAGTTCTTGCAAAAGCTTTTATGAAGCAAGGTAACAATCATAAACATTTTTATTTAAATAAGTATATAAAACAAATATATGGCCTGGGACTGGTCACTTTAATAATTTGTTTTTTGCTATTTTAATGTTGCAGTGAAAAATAAAGGCGAAGGCAAAGGAATAATATCTGAAGCACAAAATGGGTTTGAGCTTGCAGATAAGCTTTTTGAACGATATTGTAAGTCATTCAAATATCATTACGTAAATTTATACATACGGTACTTTAGATAACAATATCGCGCAAATTCCACACAGTCATATTTGTTTTTCATTTACAAATAGGTAATAGGAATGCTAGACATAGTTTTTTTTTAAATCAAACTAATTAATTTGTACCTGTTCTAGTTTATGCCACCAATTTCAACTATTACCTGTCTCAGAGTAACACGAAGTTAAGAGTTGTGTTTACTTTTTTGATATTTTTTACAACAAATTGGGTTCGCATTTGAAAATAGTTCGCCTGATGGCAATAAAATAAAACAAACTAAATAAACACCTGATCTTTTTTTTATTCTATATTTTAAGAGGGAGTTTTGTCGAAGCCGACTATGTCACTCCCATAAGGCTTATACATTTAATATACAATTAAATACTATCAATAAAATTATCATATATATCTAGCAGAATCTTGGCCTCGTCCGAAGAAGGTGAAGCCAAGAAACTGCTCAAAATCCAACACTGTTGTTATTACAATAACTATTTACAAACTTTTGCGTTTCTGGTACTGTGCGTCGAAACGCAATTGCTGGCGTAAAGTCTCGCCGCGGACACATTCCATCAAAATATGATGTAAGTCTTTCTTGTCACACAACCGGCAGTTCGGCGAGTCCGCGAAGCCCATTAGGTGTTTTTAAACATTGCATGGAATGTGTCCGTAAGTGATCATTATAGTCTGGGACGGAGTTTGGTTGGCTAGTGATCCAGTAGGTAACCAAAAAGTTCGCTAGATTATAGTTCGGGCGGTTTGCGTACAAACATACAGTATTGAATTTGCATTTGAATTATGTGTTATTCCTATTTTTTGCTTTTTTTTAAAAAATATCTCAAATACAAAGCGGTACATATATTAACGGTGCTTTTAATTGGTTTTAGTTATGACACTACAAAGAATGGTAGTGATTCGAGGTGAGTTTTTAGAATGGACGGAATAGAAACGAAATATAATTATTTTTAGTCTTTATGTTGAATTAATTATTGTACATTGACTAATTCTTAACGAAAAACCAGCGCTGACTGCTCGCGCTGACTGTGACAGTATGTGTAGTACAGTGTGCTCTGTATTCTGTCCTATGGTTTCCTGTTGCCAATGAAAACATGTTCTATTGTTTGCTATTCTGATACAGATGTAGACATCGACGGACTTGACGCGCTGCAAGCGCTCTCTCTCAACGGGGCAGGTATACAATATACATTTAATAAAATAATTATAATCATAAATATGAACTAATCTCGTAACTTTCGAATAATATTTTAAAGACGTCTTTTTTAAATTTAATATTATCGCAAATACTCGGAATGTATTACCTGTATGTATTACCTTACAATATATATTTTATAAAAAAAATCGCTGCCTGAGATGATGATACAAATGATTTGAAAATATTATCCTAAAGATATCAGCAACCCCGAATTATCATAACAAAGCGTTTGATCTGTAATGAAATAAGCATTTAATATAATACTTTTTATCAACTTTTTTAAAATCCATTTGTTCTAGTCGTGACTCTAAGGTCCCCGGCGGAATCGTTCACAGAATCACCGCGAGCTAAATATAAAGGTAAGCCCGTAATAAATATATCTAACTATACTCCTTTATCATTTAGAGTATCCAATAAGACCTTTATTATTTAGAACAGTAATCAAAATCCGTTGAGTAGTTTTAAAGATCTTAGCCAACATACATATGCACATACAACAGACATACGCGGAAAGCGACTGCTTTATACTGTGAAGTGATTTAAGCTTCAATAGGTACGTACAAGGTCAGAAGGTCCTATCTAACGCTCTTGCAATACCTAAATCTAATCACTATAATCTATTCTTTCAGGTTTTAAAGCAGATGACGATATAGAATTATATGGTACGTACGAGGCGCCATGTTTATATAATAATCAAACAATATAGTTGTTTATTATTTATGGGCAGTGGACGCCCGCGGCTTTGCTCGCATTACTTCAGGATAAAAAGTAGCCTCTGACACTCCCAATAGCTCATACTACCTACATACCAAAACACATGATGATCCGTTCAGCCGTTTTTGCGTGATGAGATGAGCGTTTAAATAAACAGACAAACAAGTAAACAGAGCATAGACAAAAATTATAAAAACTGCTGAAACGTGTTTTATTACATCGATCCAAAGTATAGCCAGTTTTATATTTATATCTATATTCAGATTTTTTACCTTCTTCAGCTTTATTAGGAGACTATAGGTCCGCTGTATGCGAGCAACGCTGCGAGCATCCACTAGTAGTAAATATCTACAGTTAGTAAACTTACTGCGACAACGGTTGCAATAAAAATATTGATGAATGAAAGTTTCAAACTTCATTTTTTCTATGGTGCGTAGTAGTATATGTACACAGGTCAGTCACTGCAGTGTGTATTCGGTCTGAATTCCAGATTCACCACAAATATGTTTTATTCTAGGAACGGATCCCGCTGACTATCCAAAGAAATGTCACTATAGAGGTAATTAAAAATATATACAATATACTTAAATATAATTAAAGCGGCAGTAAATATATCTATGTACCTATATGTAGTATCCCTATAATACACTTGTAGTAAAACGATACTGTTCTGTATGTTTTTCAGTTCTCAAGAAAAAAGTAACAGTAACTGAAATAGAAGCTACAGACACCAACAAAAATAAAAGTCAAGTCGATCGTCGCCAATATGGTATTGATTTTTCTTTTTCATTACACAAAGATAAGTGCAAGCTTTAAATGTTAACTTATTATTTAAAAGTAGGTATAATCTGTCCTAAATTACTTGGCATTACACGGATACTCTTACTCTACTCCCTCCATTACCGTAGACTTTGATGATAGAGGGACGATACTCGACCGTACATAACACACTACTTGCATCGTACATGCGTTTTATATAAACTAGTCCATGTATCCTTTGTAGGTATATTAATTCTTACTCAGGACGACTTAGGCCTTTATTAATCATCTCATGTTTCAGCCGAAAACTTGAAAAAGACATTTACAGCCAAAGACCGCACTTATTTAGTTCTCAATCCATGGGAAAATATTACTCATTATACATTAGAACCATACTACCCAAAAGGTTGGAACCATCGACGTTCTTACAACTACAAAAAAAACAAAACAGTGAAAGATATTCAACAAAATACCCAACAGGATGGAGATATTAGGCTAGCCACCACACCTGTTACACCGCCAGTTATATTACTAAAGGCCAAAGGTAACATATGTACTCGTATAACACAATAATAACTAGTTCTTTCAAATCTTTTGTAACATAAATAAAATTTTTTGTAAAAATAAATAAATAAAATAAATAAACATCATATGTTCTATAACTAGATCTTAATAACCTTTTTTTTCCGTGGAGGAAATGCATTTACGCATCCCCGCACTCTCCCCGGGGATATTCAATTTATATTCAAAATAAATATTACCTAATGCGCCTCGACAGTCAGTAATTGTGAACACGAGCCAAGGAATGAAAGTGATTTAGATTGGAAGATGGTTTCCAAGTCCGAACTCACTTTTCAACTGTTGTTTTGCTAGATGGCGCTGTGTGCATTGTCCCGGAATATTATTTATTTATTTATTGCTATAAAACTACAAAATTATTCAGGTTGGTGTTCTGGGGGTAAGCCGTTTGGTTAGATAGGCTGCAATAGTTCATCATAATAAGTTTTTTAGTATAAAACAATGCGCTCGCTACGTAGTTTTTGCGTAAGACCTAAGGTTGTTGCTTTTGATGTGCTAAAGTCGCCCTCCAAAGGTCGTGTGTAAGGTATCTGTTACTGTGTAATATAAAGAGAGTGTACTTGTAACAATTATTCTTATCGAATGAGAGTGGCCAACTCTGGTGTCGAGAGTTTATCAAGCTGCACTGTGGGCCTCTGACATGGCTTAACTTGTAACACTGTACTGTATGTTTCAGAGGACAACGTCACATGTCGCTGGAAGTACAACTGCACCTCTCCGTGGAAACTTGGATCGTGTCGACTCTTTCCGTACTGCTCAAATAACACTCATTACAATAATATGTGTAAGTTTCATCAAAACAAATATGAACACCTACCTTAGACTAATTTTTAATAACCGCCTAAAAAGGGGTTATATTATGTTTGAAGGGTCTTTGTGTTCACACATACATATATACAATATACATTTTATTATATCATACTCCCCTAACGAATTAATTCTGCGGGGGAGTCACGACCCTCAGTCATGAGATACATATTATATATAAATGTATGTTTATGTCCGTCAGCGACAAAGTGACGGCCAAGCATGGACGGAGTCTTATATTTATTTTATAGTCGAATGATGACGTTCGGTTTCCTAGATGACCTAGATATTATTATGTACTAGCTGGTGCGCGCGACTTCGTCCGCGTGGAATAGTTATTACCTAAAAACGGTTCTAGTGAGTTAACCTTAAAATATAGACATATACTGTTGCGGACATTTTGTTAGATCATTTCAAGAGGAATAATTCTTTTACACTCATTTTTTTGATATCTTGAACCGTTTTCGCAGCGCACGCAACGGAAGCCCTCAAAGATGAATAATTTTCCCCGTTTTTTCCACATTGTCTATTGTTTCTTCGCTCCTATTAGTTGCAGCGTGATGTTATATAGCCTAAAGCCTTCCTCGATAAATGGTCTATTCAACAAAAAAATATTCTTTCAATTCGTACCAGTAGTTCCTGAGATTAGCGCGTTTAAACAAATAAACAAACAGACAAACAAACAATCAAATAAACAAACAAACAAACTCTTCAGCTTTATAATATTAGTATAGATTTGGTTATTCATTTGGCTTTGGTTATTAATTATTACTATTTTACTCATTATTATAACAGAACGGATCTTCATGGTTTTTATATGTAGGTAGGATACTAGGTTGGCAATGTAACGTCTATAAAAAGAGAGATTGGCATTAATATTGGGCGCTACCCTGGGTCGGATATTGTAGGTCTCGTTAAACCGTAACAGGCCTTGCGAGATCTCCTGAGTATTCCACACTAGAATACTTATTTTTTTATAATTTAATGCTTAATAGTTAAAGAAAATATATTTTGCTTGTTTTTACAGTCATAGAAACCGACGAGAACTTAAGAAGGTTTCGCAAAGCGGGTAAGTTAAAAGCGCATCACTTTAAGCAACGAATTAATGCCATGAAATTATCTTTTCATATTTAAATCATTTATTACTAACACCAATAGTTACAAGACATTTTTATTCCTATGTAAAGCAAATTTATAGTTTCCAGGAAAAGAAGAAAGGTACAAAAATTGGCTTTACACACGTGAAATAACAATTGAAAATAGCTATTAAAATGGATATTATTCAAAATGGGTATTAGAGCACGTTAGCCGATATTTTTTTTAAATGAACGCCAATTTAGAACCTGTAACTCTGACTAGACAACCATACCACTAAATAAAGCATTCGTTTGTACGTTTTTTAATTTTTCAGTGGGAATATCAATAATTGATGAGGAAGTGGAGAAAATAAGTAAGTATTTGTTCTTATACAAATACAAAATACAAATACAAAATTCGTTTATTTGACGTAAATAATGTACAATAACATGTGAATCCTCTGACCTCGTGGTAGCCGTAAGACTGTGTTACGAGGCCAGAGTCATCTCCCAATATAATACTAGGTACAGGTAAATTACGTCATAGTTATTATTTATTATGAAACATGAATACATGACAAAGAATAATAAACTAAGAGATACAATAAAAGACACAATACCTAATTACAGTTATAAAATGCCTTTTAACACAGACCTGTCTACTTAGAATACGTAGCCTAGAAAACCTAATGGAAAATGAATTAGTAGGTTTTCTGGCTAGGTACCTATGTAGAGGAAACGATTTAAATGAGTACATACGTTAAGTACGTATGAGATTGGCTAACTCTGGTGTCGAGTTTTCAAGCCACCCAAGCGGCCTCTGACACGTATTATGACAAACAGCCAGGAGCTACAATTAACGTGTTAAATTTGTTTAACTTAACGATTTGAATGAAACTTTAAATAAATTAACATAGTAGAACAATTCGCAGTTCACACTTACTAATACAGCTATTAAGCTTAGTAGGATATAAGTACTTTACAGTATTCCTTACAATTACAGTCGAAATGCACATTACGAGGATGAATATGCACAGACATGGTAAGTACCCAAATAAAATAGTATTTAAAATAATGTGCAATAGAATAGTATATATTTACAAGTTTTAAACATAATATTAATATATAAAAAATATATAATTAAACAATATATACACATATATACAATAATAAAACTAAATAAGAGTATGTACATTTAACCTAAATTTAAAACATCTACATGTGGTATGGAGCCAAGAACGCTGGCTGCATTCCCACGCTGGATTGCTATAGAAATCCTTTGCGCAAGGAACCAGCCAGCGTTCTTGTCTCTAGTGATGTCATTCAACCTTTTATTTAATTTTTTTATAACATTATTAATTGGACTTTGCAGATGAAGACAAGCAAATCGAGTCGCTAATGAAGTATTTCAACGAAATTGTTAACGCTAGTAAGTGCCGTATATAGCAAATCAAATCAAATATACTTTATTGTACACCAAATAAAAAGAACATATTTAACATAAAGGTGGAAGGTAACCAGGGACATTGGGCGACCTTATCACTAAAGTGATCTCTTCCAGGTAACCTAGTTTGGACAACACTATATATATGTATATGTACGTTAGACTATATATTATGCAATAATGTGTTGTGAACAAGTAACTAAGGTTATTATAATGTTTGTTTCAGACCAAGCATTAGAAACTACCCCGATGTCGGATAAAGCAGACCGTCCTGTACACCCATTGGTAAGACTACAGAGAATAGTATGCATACCTTTGGTCGAACGAAACTAAGTCTACAAGTACATGCTAAAGTAGCTATAGCTGCCACGCGTCGCAACGCAGTAACTTTTTTTTTAGATAGTCTCACTCTGACTACAACTTGCCTAATGTTAAGCAACGTTATAATCTACGATCTAGCGCGCTTGCCTAGAAGAAACCTGTTGCGATTTAATTTAGTGCAGCGCCGAACTGCATGGTCAGTGCTCACTCGAACCAATGTGTAACCTTGCAACATGACATCGCGCTTCTTCAGTTGCTATTGCGTATACCTGCGGGGTGGCGCTAGGCATATTTAGGGTTACTTAACCTTTTAAAGATGGTTTGGTAAACCTAAACACAACCCTTAACAGGTTAGAAATACCCCTGTATGTTTGCCTGACAAGAAGTCATGCAACCAAACCAGGACGTTCAAATATGATCATTATGATATATTATTTTCAGGCTGACGCTGAATCGGCTTCATCAGAAAAAGATGGAGACTCTTTAACTGAAGGTACAAGTGATACAGATGACATACAAGCAAGGAAAATGTTGGGTGTCATAGACAAGTACAAAGATGATCAGGAAGCAAAACAAATGTTAGGGGTAAAAAAAAGAAACTAGAAAAATAAAAAATACAACTTTTGGCAAGCTAGTGTGGAGAGCCACGTTTTTTATCGACTTTCTGTAAAAGTGTTATAATTTCGATCTTTGTTATTGTCAGATTTGGATAAAACTTAAGTATGTAATGTAAGCCTATTGTGCTTAATTTTAAGTATATGTTTGTCCACTGTTCAAAATTGACCATTGAGTTCTTAGAAACCATAAATAAGTAACATCGGTATGATATAGCGTTAGACTAAATAAGGGAATAATAGTTTCATCAAATTAACTTCAGTGGTTTATGAGATACTTATATAACTAACGATAAAATAGTATCGATCAACCCGTAGCTGGGTAAGTAGATAGAATGTCTGTCTCTAGTTCCAAGGATGGCGGCTTCGATTCCCCCACTACACAAATAATTGTCCGTTAAATCCGCAATCCTTTGTGTTGAGTCTGGTTGTTTCTATGTATGTATATGTAAGTATGTAAATTTATAAAACTATGTAATTATTATATCCGTTATCTTGTTATCTGGTACCCATGATACAAGCGTTTGCTTATTATTGTGCTAGATTTATTTATTTATCGTATGGCATTTTTAAAAATCTCTACTTCAATAATTTATTGTTTTTAAATGCGCAATCGCATCTGCAGTTAAGGTTTTAAAATCCGCCATTTGTCCTACTTGGTTAGAGGACAGTTATTTATTGTGCTAGATGGCGCTGTGTCAAATGTCCCGGAATATTTATTAATATCATTGCACAAACAGTTAATTTAGCTGAAAAGTGTTTTATTGTTAAGCTTACCGCGGCGAGAAATACTGCAGCCCTGCAACACAAGGTCCCTGTGACACTTAGTGCAGAGCTCTGTTTACCTCACCAACGTACCTTTGTAAGTTACTAGTTCTACATCATGTTTTAGTTATTTTAGTGGTACGTATACACTCTGTAGTACATAAATAAAGGATTTTATTTATTTATTATTATTTATTGTTTGTGTTATATACATAGACAAAAGTATGTATAAAGCTGTTTGATATTTACTTCATTTTTAACTAAACCGGACAGTGATTTGTTTTTCATTCGTTTCCTAATACTTTCAATATGACCTAAATAAAAAGAAAACAGTTTTTGATTCTAATGGTTAACCAAATTAAAAAGATGGAAACTCATGGCAAGTTAATCTTTGGTAAAGTAAAGTACATAACTGTTTACAAAGGAAAGTGGGAGAGGTAAGAGTTTGCCTTTGCATCTCATTCACGGCTAACTATTGTAATCTGAAAGTGGAACAAGGTCGGGAATAGAAGGCGTCTCGGCCTTCGCCGGCGTCCGATTTCCGACTGCCTTTTGCATTAGTTCCCGCTTGCTACCTATTGACAACCATTTCATGCAGTTTCTCTCAGATAATATCTTTACAATACAATGTCATTCAGTGAACGTTTAAAAACGTGGAAGGAACATGATAAAATATAGAGAAATTAAAACTAAACATTCACAATTTGTATGTTTGTATACTTATATACTAAGTATACTATACTATAATATACTTGTACCTTATACTACATTATAAATGAATAATTGTAAAATGACGAGATATAATGTTATTACCAATTTTTGTGACATTTAGTAGTGCTTAAGTTGGAATATCAATGTATCAATAAATTATTATCTATCTATCTTTCTATCTATCATATACTTATATAAAAAGCTGTTGAATTTATATAGGAAAAAATATGATATTTCTAAATGCTCTAGACTATTATTATCGGCAGGCACTTCGGCCGCATGCTGGCCGCATTACCACCTGAGATGGTAATGCTTAGTTGATTCAGGGATATCTGAAACTAAAGTACCTAATGACGACTGTTATATTTCTGTTAGCTCGAAGCATACTGGGTATTCTTTCATTATTAGCATTAAATGCTTCAATTTAATTTATTTTGTTTATCCTCGAATCTCGTGCAAGAAATGGTTTCCTGGTAACGAACGAGAAAGTAATGAAGCCTCGTCTGAATTTCAAATGAATGGGCATAATCCCTATTAAAGTGGAGGAAACAGCCACAGCGCCCTCTGAATCAGGGATTATGAAATGTTGACGAAATATACATATATAACAATATAGAGTATATAAAATATGCAAATAGTTAAAAGCTGTATACAATATAAATCTGAGTACTGATTTAAACAAAAGAAATACAAGTGTTTCCCGTCATATAATAGTTTGATGATGTGTTCCTGTCAATCAAGTTTTGGCTTTGGAAAAACTGTTTTGTGTTGCGATGAGATTTGACCATGAAAATCACACAACTAATACCTATGATAGCTCACTAACTTATATTTAATTGGAGCATTATCTATGATTTTTGGGTTATGTTCGAGAATGTAACAAAAATTGAATTGATCATCTAATATAATATCCCATTTTACGTCACACGCGGGACCTAAAACATTCTAAAGCAGGCACCAACATTTTGGAATGACGTGACGTTCCAATTTGAGTTTGTTTCGGTCGGGTAGCAAGAGCTGGAGAAATGGGTGAGTTGATCGGTGTGTATGACAGTAACAACACGCTACACTCTCCTACAACATTGGAACGTCGAACGAACATACTCGTACCTACGTGTTTCGAGCATTCAAATCTATGTTAACTGCCAGGATACATTCAACACTGTGGTTTATGTTTATACAGATTGAGATCTATGTGTTTTTTTTTACATGAGATTGGCTCGCGCTTGACTACAACTTGCCTGATGTTAAGCAACGTTATAATCTACGATCCAGCGCGCTTGCCTAGAAGAAACCGGTTTACTCTCGACTTGAAGATATATGTGATACTCATAAGTGAGCTGCCCTCTGGTAGTGGGCTGGAGCACTTAGATTATCTTTAGGCTTTTCTAAAGATTTTCTAAGTGCCCCTATTTGTAGTAGTTAGAAGTAGTATGTTTAGTTTTTCTTCCCTTGTTTTTATATTTTATTATTGTAAATAAAGTTTTACTCATAAGTATCGTGGCTATATGTATAACAGTGATCAATTTGGTCACATTATCACATATTTTCTATGATAAACATCATACGAATTTTATCACTATCGGCATTAAAAAAATATATTCATGTATATATCAGCTAATTTAATTTATACAAATGTTTCAGGCAAATAATTACTAAATAAAACCTTACAACTTTAAATTCTACATCACCCTTTTCGCACAGAATTAGGTACGCGGAGCAGGAAAACTAGTGAAAAATAAAATTGAGCCGGTTTCAGAAGCTTGTGGCATACTGCAGGGGATTTATTAAAAACATAAACATTTTATTTCGTCACGGAGCGCTGCGCCGCCAATTTTGTACCTCCGTAAATTAAAAGTGCCAGTAGGGCTATGAAGCTCAATCCACGATAATTTATCGCGTTCCAGACCACTTATATAAAACACTTTTAAGCTTATTCTTACTATTTTTTATGTTGAGAAACAAAAATTACAAAGTGGCAGAAATATCATTGGTATCGCGAGAAACGTTTTAAACGCAACGCAAGATATCTTTGCCAAAACCTGAAGATTAGAACTTTTCTTATGCTAATAGCAGTAAGTATAGAGTTAGGTATTTTTGTTAAGTAAGTTACTATTCTGTTAAACATTCAGACTTGAATGGCAACTCATACTTTTAATGGGAGTTTTGAAATGTCAGTACATTGCTTGGAAACCTTGTCATAATATCATACTACAGTTGCAAACACGAAGCATATCTGGTTTGCGGTTGGTCAGGTGAGCAGCCCCAATTAAATTTCGATCAGGCAGAGCGGCGGCGGCGGTGGCGGGCGCGGTCACTCTAACCAGATTACTGGCCCGAGGCTGCGGCCGGAGCCTGTTTCAGACTAAAAACTAACATCAAACTGACTCATACAGCCCATTGCTGCCTCGTCAACATGACCAGTCGTTAAGCCATGTCAGAGGACCTTAGGGCAGCCTGTAAACTCTCGACACCAGAGTTGGCCACTCTCATTCGATAAGAAGAAGAAGAACATGACCACTCCAGTGATGGATTTAGGAAGTCAGGAGTCGCACTTGTGGAGTCTGGACTTCACAAGCGTGATAAATTACCAGATTTAAATTGGACACAATTTATCACTCGGTTTAAAAAGAGCAGAACGATAGAAATAACCATGAAACTTCCCGATTACAAAGTACTTTTTTTGTCTGCTATTCTATCATTCAATTACCTTTGTACCATTCGGTAACTACTACCTCTTATATTGGCATGCCGAAAGGCGAACTTATGTAGCTTATTTTACACATTGTCTTGTCGGAACACCATCTATCTATATGTAGTGTACCCACCCATAAGTGCAAGTCAAAGTAGAACGGCACAAAGAGAAGGAGAAACCGCCAATTTGCGGTAGTGACGTCACACGCGTATGAACATGAAGCAAACTAATTTCAACAGCAAAGAAACAGAACTATAAAATAAAAAACAGACAAGTGTAAGTCGGCGTTGTTATCAAAGATTCTGCAGTATTTTGCTTGCTATTAATTGCCAGTTTACTTTATAATATCAAGAGTTTTTCGTTTACCATGTTTACAAGAAATACTCGTGAAAATAACTCTTTCAGACTTAAGTCCTTCAGAACGAATATTTAAATACATAATAGTGTTAATGGTGCACCTTACTCGCAAGGGTTTTATTTTCTCGCTTGCGGCACGGAACCCTAATCGAACAACGGGATACAATATCAGCAGTCATTGCTACACAGGCGCCGCAAAGAAAAGCAACCAGAAAAACTGATCACGGATGTCGTTTATTTAACAAAAAGAAAATATACTAACAGGCTGCAGTGACGCGGAAACTGCGATACAATAACATAGAACCCACTAGACTCCGCACTTTCGAGAAAAAATACATATATGTACATATTATGTATATGCAACAACACGAAGACGACATGGTTTTTGTACAAAACATTTGTAAAGCTCGGTGTATCCTATAATTAAAAAATTACAAAATTTTGTTGGTACTTGTTTAGGATCTTGCCATGAACTAGGTTCCTAAAAATAAGATAAGATATGTCTTTAATGCACACCAAAAAAATACCTAAACCACCTAAAACCTAAAATACCTAAATGCTTCGATCAATTATACGTAGATCACGCGTAAGCGCGCCAAAAGTAACCAAACTAAACAGTGCTTAAATCCACACTAAGCACTGTTTTGCCGTCAGTGACGCGCCGACCGTCAAGTGAAACAATGCCGAAGTGTGCTGTGAAAAGTTGCAAAAATAACACGCTTACAAAGAGAAAACAACATGGGATTTCGTATTTTCGGTAAGTTTTATACTTTTTACAAATACTTACAGTGATTAATATTCGAAATAGTCCAGTTATCATCTCCAAATTAGTATTTCTAGAATTTAAATCCTTTTGTATTTGCTTCGCAGTTGTCTCTTTCGCACGCATAATAGAGTTCGTTCGTTTCGTCAATGCCGTAGCGAAAACGCCATAAGGTGGTTAGGTCATTGTTGAAAACTAAATCTTAGCGTACTGCAATAAGGTTTATTATTATTAAAATATTTAAATGGCTTTGTGATACTAAAGTAATATGCATGACATGAATGTATATCTCAATAGGTACCTGTAGGCATAGTAAACTCAAGCCGCTTTTTGCGTTGTGTCACTACGGAATCTTGCATCTACGTATAATTGATCGAAGCCTAAATGCCTAAACGGGCCTATATTACGAAAGCGTCTGTAGCGAGACTTGATATTGGTCCATGATGGTTGACTAAGACCACTGAACAAATATAGTGGAGACTATCGGTCTATTTATCGGTCTTCAAATCAAGAGTGAATCGGTTTCTTCTAGGCAAGCGCGATAGATCGTAGATTACAACGTTGCTTAACATCAGGCAAATTGTAGTCGAGCATGAGCCTGTCTTGTTTAAACTAAAATAAATAAATAAATAGGTAACAAAGGAGTCTCTGGATTATATCGCGTATGTTTCGATAGATGTTACAAAAACATTGTATGCAACGAATGCTTTTGCGCATTGTTATTGTTTTATTTCTGTGATTGAATACCAACCACCAACCTACGAATTCTATTACTTTCTTGAATAAAATATGTATAAATAAAGAACTTCATTATGTAAGTATTTAGATTTTTATTAACAATTTGACTTTTTATTGTACTTTCTTCTTAATGAATGAGAGAGGCCTGTTGTACATCTTTAAAGGCGTAGGTATATAATTATTTGTGTATTAATCACAGATAAAAACGTTATAGCTCTAGTCATACTCTTACTTCTCACATACGTTAAGTAGTAATTTTAAATCTAAGTATAACAACTACTTACAATTATATAATTGCGAAGGTGTGTTTATTAGTCTATTTGTCCTGCTTTCACTCTGTAACGGAGCTACGGATCATCATGATTTTCGAACAACCTCGACTGTTGTTACAAACTGCACACTCGTTTTTCAATGTTACAAAAGCTGTCCTAAAAGGCTGTGCGTGAGTTACCTATTATTCATAGCAACTATTTTTTTCCACAGACAGGTAAGATTATTTTGTGGCTTCAATAAATAAAGTAATCAATACTTTGATAGAGTCATACAAAGGCCCTAAAACCGTATAATAGTTGAACTCCAGTTCAATCCAATTAGAACCACAATCCTGTTCTAAACCGTGGATCCTTACTTTTACACCGACTTCGAAAAAAAAAGAGGTTATCAAGTCACCTGAAAGGCTTTTTTTGTTTGGTCGAATTGGGAATTACTGTCATTGATGCTCTTGGTGTTTCGTTTTGTTTTATACTATTTCATAGTTATGGTTTGAAATTATGTTGAATAACATCAGACAAAGTTATTTGGAGTAATTAATTAGCAATATAGTATTATTGATATACTGAAATGCTAATTTACAAAATTTACAATAAAGTAAATTGTTATTATAAGTGGCTCCACCTAGAGGCAGGTGCCGTGCACCACGCTGGCTGAGATGCAATTTCTAGCTGAGGTACAACCAACTAACTTATTTTGGATTTTTCTTTTATATTTTTTTCCGGCGTCATCAAAGTAACAGATTTCCTTGACAAGCATGATAACTTCATATACTAACACTACATTTTAGGATATAATATCCATTGATATTTACCTATATACATATATATATACACACAGCTGAAATTGTTATTGATGAAACAACACATTCTGCTAATAGAACTGCCAGTTTTCCGCGGCCGATAGGCTTGATTGATCACTCACCACAAAAAACCTATCGAAAAACGTTAATTACAATTACATTACTGTTGTATGTTACATACCTACAACTTGTTAATTCTCGTAACACAGCGCTTTTTGCTCAGTTTTCCCTTTCAGCTTCGTCTGAAAGTTGAAACATGCATTTTCTTTTGGAAAAACAAAACGTTAATTGAAAACCGTATCGGATAAGTGCTAACTCTATTCAGCTGAAAGTGGGAATTCCATTCGTTCATTATGAATAGCGATCCGACTATTTAGTTAACCTGGTTCAATTCAGCGAGACAAAACCTGCACTCGCTCTCGAGCGGACAAAGCAAATAAACGAATGTTCGCGGGAAACGGGAACGAACCTATTGCATTTTTTAATCAAACGATTTCAAACCGCTCGTTTTTTTTAGAAATAACGAGCTCACATTTAAGGTTTCAATTAGGTTTTCTTAAAAGCATGCGAGGCATTCTCCCGGAAGGCGCGTAAAGGGACGCACCTTAGCGAAGTTAGGCCGCTTCTTAAATATTTAAATCTCGTGGGCGAGGTTCCCGCGCCTCGCCGTAAAATGCAAAACAAGGAAACTTTGCCCCTAAATCAGCGCTGCGTCCCGCGCGGCAACAGGACAACAAACAAACAAACTTGCAGCTGGGAACACTCCCTGCGTAGAGATGCTTAACAGCCTGAAAATTACTGTTAGGGAAACATTTCCTCAAGGTTCCTAATGTAATCGAGTTTTATTGTGCTGCTTTCCTGTGAAATATTTGCGATTTAGAGCAAAGAAAAAAAACTAAATGATAGCTGTAACAGTTCACTTACCCAGTTTTAAATTTTGTTTAAATACTTATAATAGTAAAAATTAGTCATTATTTAATACCTATATGGAAGAGAAAAATAACTCATAATTCAAACACTGCACGCACGGCACCTACACAGTAAACATACATGTATGTATCGTTTGTCGCACTTGTTTAAAATATGGTAGTAATTAAGCCCTAAAAAGTAATTCCAGAAATTAATTTGTTTTTTGATATTTATACAATACCAAACATATAAATAATTTAAAAATAATACACACCTAAGTCGGCTTCTATCATACACTGCAATGTATCTGAAACAGAAAAAGATAAACGTAAACATTGCGAGCCTTTCATAAATATTCCGTGACACAAATCTATAACGGATATTTGAATTCGCACTTCCTTCACAAACTCCTCTTTCAATCGCAGACGCCTACTATACATATAAAATACACAAATAAAACCAAATAACACAGACCTTATAGGTAAAGCGATGGGGAGATTTAGGTATACCTTAACTTGTATCTAGTGGTACCGATTCAACAATATGGTTTAATAGATGCATGGCGCGGCTCCTAATGCCCGATATGGCCAGAGGCCGGTGTAGTGCAGTAGAGGTCCCGCGGGAGTGTAATCAGTATGGCGGCCAGCGCGAGCCCCGGCGGACCCCAGGCCGCAGCACGCACTCACGCACAATGCCCACTTCAACCGCCTTCACTTTTCCACCTATTCAAGTGGTGAATAATAAAATTGTGTGCAATTCTTTGTCCTCTCGACGGCGTCCTGGGCCGCCATTGTGTCGTGTGCCGCCCGTGCTCGAGAGCTTCGGATGGCTTTAATTGTTTCATTATTACCCTTCTAATTTTCATGCCCTCCACTTTAGATTATAACGGATCCGCTGACGTCAAAGCCCTTGACGAGTTCCGAATATTATTATACGCGGAAAGCGGCTCGAGAGCGGAAACGCCGTAAAGTTGTTTATAAAGCGGCGGGATACCGCGATATTATTTTACTACAACGCACAAAGTTTTTATTGGCCGGCAGTAGGGCGGAGAGAGTCGGCGCGTCTCGCTGCTACGAGGAAAACGGAAAAATATTTCGATTGATTAAGTCGGAGGAAAACTAACTTATCGAATAACGCCCATTAATTTTGATCGTATTTATCGGCGTCCTCTTTATGGGGTCGTCATATAAATATAACTCCCGCGCCATTAGCCGGGCCGCGGTCCGATCACCGACAAATTACTAGGGAGCCTGCGGGAGCGGGCCATCAATATCTGTCATCAGTCACCGAGTAGCCAAATAAAAATGTATGCTCGGCCTCGGCGTATGGCGGCCGCTCGAGTTACATCGGGAGCAACTGACCTAATTTCCGATAAATATTCCTCGCGTCATCAGGGAGCTTCTGAAATCGACGCCGGAGATATTGATGGAGCTAATAATTGAATTGCAGATTCTATTTACCATTATGGCTAATGTTTACTTTAACCCAGATCAGCCGAGACACTGAAGTGTGTCAAGGACGTTAATCTGTTTATTAATAAAATCTCCTTAGATCGGTGAAACAGCGCCGCGCCCGCCGCCCGCCCACCGCCCGCCTGCCCAGCTTGTACGAACGTTTCTTGCTACTAAACAGCGTGCTTCACACCGAGAAACACATTAAACTTCGTGTTAAATTTTGTTTAATATACAAAACACAATGTAATAAACTTGGCTCAATGATGTTGGAATTCTGGCTTTCAGATTATACGATGTAAAGTTACTACCTTATATTACGACTTCGTTTGCACGCGTACGTAGGTAGAGATGCCAGTAATTACTCGCCTATTGTGGTTTAACAAAGCTTTTATTTGCCGTGTAAGTTGTATAAAGTTCATTGCTTTTGCGGAATTAGAAAGATTTCTTTGTTTTATTTGGCAAACGATATATGTTACGATGCAAGTACTAAGTAACACAGATGAAACGAAATAATACAAGAGAACTACTTACAAAATTGTAACAAATCAAGTGTTACAAATGTTATAAGTACCTACTCCCATACTTCCTGAAATATTCTTTTATTGTAACGGACTATTCTGTTTCTGGGAAAACAAATGTTATCTTAGAATTTGCTCAAGTAGGTATACTCGCATTAGGCAGCATAGTACATTGCCACAGACAAGCCTAACCTAAACCTAAACAATCCAAGTTTTCACCAGTCATTCTTAGTGTTGATTGATTAGGTTTTTACTTCAGGCAGCTCCAGGTGAGTCGCTCTTGAACCCCAACGGAAGACCAGCGCTGGTTGCTATGCAGCCAGCATTATGCTGAGTTGGGGTTGTATTGTGGCAAATATGTATCTTATTTAAGAAGTTATATATATAATATGTATTTCTTGTTTGTACTCGTTTGTTTATTATTTGCTACAATAAATCATTTTCTTTCTTTCTTTCTTGATGACAGTAAACTAAAAGCATTTCAAAATCATGATCTCATATTAAAAGCATGTCAGATTTTGGCTGATTTGCATATAAAGGCATCCAAAACTATCCATACCTAGATATCCTAAAAGCCCAGGTTAATGTTGAAATTGTTACCATAACATTATAAATACGTGTCGGTAAACTAAACATGTTGTAATCTACAAGATTACAACATGTTTAGTTTACCGACATTACATTACACTACACAAATGAAATTATGATATGGCACTGCGCCAGAACACACCTCTATGCTAACCACATGGCTACCTTTACACACTGTCCGAGATAATGCCTACACTAATTACGAGAATATATTTCATTCCTCGAAATAGGCCATTAATCACAGCCTGGAAAACTATTTTTCAGAGCAGAAGGAACCTGACTATGCTTGTAATAACATTATTGCGAGAACTTGGGTGACGATCAGATGTATGTATATATGTGCAGGTTTTACAGAAATGTAAATTAATAGAACCGGGGCCATTGCTTGGCAATTCTTTAAATTGTATACGTTGACAAATATAGGTACATATAAGTAAAAGTTTTGCCATACAATAAAATTTCAATAGGTACTACATATTTACCTAAAATAATGGAAAAACCTTTTCCATTTCTAGTAGTAAACGGAATCATATTAACGCAATACTTTCCGGAATAATATTACAGGAAAAATAATATACAAAAATACACGTTTTGTTTGTAAACTTTCGCTTTTTACTTTTCTCTTTACACTTTTATAGCAGCAATCAATAAAACATAGATTTATCACTTTCATTTGTTTCCGTAAATACGAGTACCTATGACAACTATTACAGTCGTTATAATCTATCTATCTATACCTATAATAAAGCTAAAGAGTGTCAAAAATCTTAAAATAGAAGACATTAGAAAAAAATGTTTGGTTATACCTACTTTAAATCCATAACAGAACACGTTACAGCAGTTTGTAGAATGATTGTCTGTTTATAAGATAAGATAAGATAAGATATTTCTTTAATGTACACCAAAAAATTACATAATTAAAGAAATTTAAAAACTATTTTAATGCACATTGGGCGGCCTTATCGCCTTAGGCGATTTCTTCCAGGCAACCTTTGGATGGACAGGATTTAGAATTATAAATATGTTTATCTGTTTATTTAAACGCTCGTAACACAAAAACTGAACAGATCATCATGAGTTTTGGTGTAGGTAGTATGAGGTCTTAGAAGTGTAATAGGCTACTTTTTATCTCAAAATAATGCGAGCCGAAGCCGCGGGCATCCACTAGTTTTTTTTTACACTAAATGGGCTTACGTTTGACTATAGCCTGCCTGATGTTAAGCACCACTGTAGTCTAAGATGTAGCACGCTTGTAGTTTCAAATATATATGCTACTCTATCGAATTATAATTAGTAGTAGAAACATTTAAAATTCTCAACACATCAATCGGGCTAGTAACATTGAAAGGTCTGAGATGTGACGCAAGGAATCCTCTAGACGCAGATAACCCGCTAAATGCCAAAGCCGCATAAATACTTGTTATTCAGACAGCTTAGTATTTATAATTCTAAATCCTGTCCATCCAAAGGTTGCCTGGAAGAAATCGCCTAAGGCGATAAGGCCGCCCAATGTGCATCAAAATAGTTTTTAAATTTCTTTCATTATGTAATTTTTGGTGTAAGTACATTAAAGAAATATCTTATCTTATCTTAGTAAACAAACACCCATTCGTTAAAAACTTTTTGCATCATTCAAGCAGCCACATACAAGTTACCAGACAAGGATTTGTTACTTTTTATAGTCGAAAGAATCGAGTTTGGCGATCGTTATCCTACCAAATTGCACTAGACAACTGTATTCCGAAATAAGCAGTTTCAGAACTTGCGTAAACATTTTATTGTGGACCCAGTTTGGGTTAACATTACAGAATGGAGTTTACTGTAACCTCGATCTGGATTTCATAGTTCAAAAGACGTCGAGTAACCTGATATTTAGACAGGTGGGTTCAACACAACAGCCGATGCTCGATAGTGGAGCACTTACAAAATATTGCAATATATTTCACGTGGTAGGTACTTTACTACATCTGCATACAAAACACACAAGAATACATACATAACGCGTGCAATATACGTACTAGAATACTAAAATAACCAATTTCTGTAACTGGAAGGTTCAATAAACAGTTTACGTAGGTATTTTGTTTGGTCGTTTAAGCGTACATATTCGATCGTAGGTTTCAGCATCACGTTTAGCATTACAGGGTATTCTGTGGCAGTGCCGAAACTCATAATATTTACATAAGAGCGTCACGCAGGTATGATGTAGCAGGGTGAGCACGTGGCAGGGTAAGGGCCGTTCATTGACCCCGGGAGATACCGCTAATCACTTTCGCCGGGAAGCAGGAACGGTACTCTGCCTTCAAATTACGACTCTCCATTTATTTAATCTTATCCCCGCACAATCAATGGCACTTGAAACAATCGCTGGAGTTTCCATAGAAGCCGGCCCGATTTGAATGTTGCGAGAAATCAAAGTTGGACTGATAGACCGTTTTACATTGATCCGTTTTCAACAAGTTTTACTAATCGAATTTATTAATTATATATTTTTTATTGACAACGCATATTTTTTTTATAAATATGCTCTTAATTATTTGCATAATTATTTCTATTTAATGATCTAAGGCTATTATTAATCTGCTCATCGTTTCCCTTAACATCAAGACGACTCATAAAAACCCCCAAGTCATTACCGAAAGCCAACAGCTAAGCCCTAGATCATAACTTAAGTAGAAAGTTACGTCTGTAATTAAGAGAAGTTGAAACGCTAACAAGTAGTAAATAACCTTAGAGCAAGTATTCAAGGACCCGCTAAACAGTCACGCGTGCTGGACGTGGCTACCACAGGTTCTGATTATTTTCATCATAAAAACACGTCACGTGCTTGCCTCACTCCCCCCCCCCCCCCTCTCCACCCCTCCACCCAACCTTCCGAGAACCTTCCAAGGAAACGAAATTCAGGCATCCGGCGCCGACTTTAGGTAGATCTCGCGAAATCCGCCTCTGACGTGGAGAAAATACATATTCATCCGCGTCCCTGGATATTATGTGTTATGCGAATATTTTAATTAGAGCAACCTGACGAATAAACAGTTTTAGGTAGACGAGATAACATTTTGGATATTATTCAATTAACAGCCCATAGTAAGTGGAGCTCTCAGTCAAGTTACAAATACAAATACAAAATTACTTTATTTTCAAAAACTTAAGTTACACCCTTATAAACTAATTTAAATGTCATTTGTGACATTTCAGTGTTGCTAACATTTGAAAAGTAGCCTCCCCAGCAATGTTTTTGTTAGTTATTTCCAATAATGTACACAAACCTTAGCTACAGATACAGTCTTTAAATTGATAGATACTGTTCGCTCAGTTCGGCCAAATACTCGATTCGGAATAAAACAGAAATAAAATGGCAAACAGAAAAGAGGACAAAATCCATGTTGGCATCTGTTTTACTGCCTCTACCTGTAACAACTCAAGTTGCCTGCGTATTTTCTCCGGAGGTAAGCAAATCAAGTGTAATAGCCATAAAACAGGGCCGGCAAATGGATGCGACATCGGCGCCGACCTGGCGTGGTAGTGCTTCTTCCAGGACCGATATAGCATGGCCCACAAGTCCGGGTAACAACCGGCAAAGAGCACTTGTTTACTTCTTTTCTTTTGTTTCTCGACCCGATGCTGCTTGGATCTAACATCGCCGTTCTCTCACGATGAGTCTCGATTACTAAACCTTGTGCCAAAAAAGTAGATGTATGATAACACCCATTGTTTTGGTACAATGAACTCGGTAGTTGTTACCACATTTAATTTTGTACATAGAAAATACGCTTAATTGGCTACAATTAAAATATTACAACTACTTAATGTGTATGTTTTACCCACAAATGCGTCTATTTACTAAGAAGAATTTTTAAACAATCTGAGACAAATCGGGACGCAAATTGACGCAATGCTGAAATTGCACTTCTATGAAATATTGTATCTGCAATCCGCTGCATTGCTGGAAAAAACCACATAATTAATGCACTGAACATCGGTGACTGGCATCAACACAATAGGTATTGTGGCAGCTTTAGTCCAATTACCATTACCCCATATTCGTAGTTGGCCTATTTCTACTGGCGCACTGACATTTTAATGCCAGTACGTTGGATAACTGTAGAATAATAGGCTAAAGATTTGTTTTCATACAAACATAAAATGAACGAATTAAAAAAATGGCAAAAATTAACATAATAACGAAAAGAAAACAAAATTATTCAAGATACCGCGTAAACTCCGCAAATAAAAATTAACAAATTTTTTAATTATTCTCCTCACGAGTTACCGCCTGTATCGCCGGGCCCGTTGAAGTAAAATTGCCAAGTTACGAGTGGACTTAAAAAATTTGGGCTGGTTCTGAGCGGAGCAGTAATGGCCCGCGCCATTTCCAGGGGCTGCCTCGGAGGGCTGCCTTAGAGGGCTCACCCCCGCGAGGGAAGTAATGCATTTTCTTTTATCGCTGCGCGGACAGTTCGCACTCCTCGACAAGGGGACTGACTTTTACGATTATTGTGCTCACGTCGTAGCGACATGAGATCGGCAGTAAAAAGCATTGGATTCGATCGTGGATACCGTAAACGGCTCCGACTGTCTCGAGGTCTTTCCTGATAGCCGCCATATTGCGGTGAAAGTGCACAATCTGACGCATATCGCCGCTACCATTTATTGATTTGTTCTTTGTCGATTTATCTATCCAATATGCGTAGGTGTATATATAACTTACATTTTAATTATTTGTTTTGCACCTAGATACTCCTACGATACATATTAATGAGCGGGACCTTTAACCTTTCCGTCTAATAAAATATGCAAATGAGCCAGTGCAGGTAAATTGGTTAAATCATTTTTGGTTCCGGAAACTTTGTTTGTATCGTCTGCAAGTCTCTAGCTCAGGTAAGTTTAGATATTTTATAAATCGGTTTAAATACTTGAGACCTGAGTTTTACGTTATGTTTAGCTATTGCTGAAATATAATTACAGACACATAGTTTACAATGTAGTTAATTATAACTACTTTAAAATAATGAAGTTCCAGTCTCGGTAACAATATAAATAGAATTACAACAGGCGTCACAAGCGCGGCATTCTAAAGCGGCATGATGCAAGTTTCCGAGAGCTAAAAATGTCAAAATCGTGTTGATATTTCGCCTTGGGAACCTCGCAGTGCAGCGCACCGGAAAGCAGCGACCACGCAGACCGTGAAATAATGCACCACATGTTGAATAACATCGGTAATTAATCGCACCCAGCGAAAGCGCAAGTGTACAACGTTCACATGCAGGAAAAACTTGAGTTATTAGACGATAAATAACTAGCGACGCGTATGGAACTGGCAGCATGTTGTTAATGTTGTTATTACGCAGATCCACCTCGTAATTACAGCGAGCGTCGTCCCATGGCTGCAAGACCACACATGTGGCGTGCTGGCCGGCCATGGGAGACACTCTGTCTGCCGATCAAATAAACCAACTATTTTATGTGTATGTACTTGGCGCGCACGTCTGGGACTTTATTGCATTACGATATGCACTACATAGCTTTATAGGTATAGTTTATGACTCGCAGGTAGCGCGTGTTAGGCGCCTTAAGTTAAATGTTAAGTTAGACCAAATATTATGCATTAAAAACCTACTCAGCTATTCATTAAATTTGCAAACTGCGGCGTAATTAGCAATAAAATACTGAGAAAACAAATGCAAATGTAGTAAGTATTGCAAGTGCATAATATCAATATGTTTTACTTTCAATTTCTACTTTCCCACACGCAGTTCACTGACCTAACGTATTTATGTATTTTAAAAGATAAAACTGTCCCTAAAGCTGACGAAGATATCCAATGGCAAACAGCGTGCGCTCAGTTCTGTGTCCATGTTTAGAACCGACAAACGACACGATAAATTTACACATCAGCATTTCCTGGGAACATTTTTATAAGTCCCAACCGGTCGGCATCTTCTTTCGTTCAAAAACATTGTGATGGTATAGATTAAAGCTGAGCAAATCAAAGCTATTAAACGGTGAATGAAAGTGTGATGCACCGAAGTTTATAAGCACAAAAATAGGGCGATCGTGCGAGCGAAAGTACGCTCGTGACAGGGCAGGGGCGTGCCAACACTTTAAACTGTGCTATCCGTTATCTTTGGAAGACTGCTCTCCACATATAAGCTTATCGTTGGACTAAATCGTTATTGTATCATATTTAGGCATTCAACAATGGACAATGCCTCCGATTTAGCAAAGCTCGCAGTCAGAAACGTATTTCAAAATAATATTCATTTCGATATTTGTATGTCATTCTGAATTCTGAATTTCATACGAAGCTCATTGCGTGGTCTGCAAACTTGCAAATGTGACCTGAAAATATATTCCACGAAAGTCGAGGTGAGCGGCATTTGCAGTTCGGAGAGATGAAACGCGTCAAATATTAGAGCTGGAGCATGATTGGTGGTTCGTATTACACGGGATGAATCCCCGAGCTATCAATGCGAGGTCACGGGCTCCCGCCTGCCGCCGCGTCGGGCTTCGCCGAGGGATTTCACTAGAAAGCCCGCGACACCAGACGCTGCGCCACTCGACGCTAAATCTCGACCGAGTGAAACGAAAACGCTTTCCATCATGCACTACTTTATTCAAATGTAAGGTAAATAATATCTTTCATGCGCTAAGAACCGGATCATGAACCGTGCCGAACGAAATCTGTATTGTGATTGGGAGTCGTACTCGTACCTTACACGCTTCAATTCATTTCCTCTTTACGACGGCCACAGTTACCCGACTCAAGGAAGTAGATAGGTGTGCTGTACTGATTTGTGGTTGTCATAACAATTGCCTATTACCTACCGAGTATGTTTGACATCCGTACGTGTATATGGCTCGTATGTAACATGAAAACATAAATAGAATTATGAAACATCCGGCGGAAAAGGCAATAAACAATCGAAGAGCTTTCCTTGCAACGAGATAATTACACCACTGTGGGGTTTTTTGTTGCTTCCACAGCTTCTACAGTTATGGACAAGGATAGAGCGCCGGCGAACAAAAACCCCATGGGAAGCAAAGAGTTGCGCGCACCTGACTCGACTGGTTTAGCTTTTTTCTCCAATTATTACGGTTACAAAGCAAATAAAATTGCAGCTTTCCACTGTTTCCGTGTAAAGTTGCAATAATAAGAAAGTAGAAGGTGCCATGATTTCGAGAGGCAATGACTTGAAATATTGCCTAATGACAAAACCGCTAGTTGTATTGGTTAAAGAGCATGACAAACAAGAAGCGTCACTTCCTAGGTTTCCAGTGGAGTTTACTTATTTACAGTGACACATGTTGCGCGTTCGTTTGCGGATTCAATGAGAGTGAGTGACTTTCGCGTTCAATATTCATAAGTTGATGTCATTATATTTGTTATTAGTGGCTCACCGTGTAAGTGAGTGGGAATGGGCAATATGCGATAGAGCAGATTGCTGGTGTCGGCGAGTGGTCGCGGGGCATCGAACTGGTCTGGTCGGGACGTGACCTCCCAGGCTTGCACAACGGGGCCTTATTATTCAGCCGACATAACCATGCCCTTATGCGATGCGATTTCGTTCCGTATCAAAACCCAAGAGAAATGTGCGTGAGACTCGTGAGAAACCATTTATGATGCTGCATTCGAATAATGCTAATTTCATTTCTGGGTGAGAATACGTTAGCAGAACCAATTTTGACGAAAGGAGCATTAATACTCCATTACATAGATCGGGGATTGCTTTTGTTTTATTGTGTTTATTGAGATTAAGGATTCAGCATGGATTTGTGGGTGAAAGTAAAAACATAAACCTTTACAAGCCTTTACAAGAAATGCCCTGTACACCAGTGAAACACCTTTTCGAAATCTGTTGCGTTTTAGAAAACGTATAAAAAAAGATAAGTGTGTAATGAATCTTAATCAACTCTATAGGTAATCAAAACTATGAACATTTAACTCAATAGTTGTAGAATCTACCGACAATCAATGATCAATGATCGAATCAAACCTCCAAAATGGTTAACAAATTACATCACCAATTAGACTCCTGCCATATTATTCAATGGAAAGAATTAATTATCGGTTGCAAAACTCGTCAGAATGAGATTCGTTTCGGATTGCTCAACGTCCATCATTCTGCCATTCACGGTCAGTCCAATAATAGCTTGAAGTATAACAAATGTTGAGACTTGTATCGTGAGCGCAGAAAACTTTTGACATTTAGGTATATCCTAAAGTTTGTGATATGGTTGAGACTGACAAAACTCCTGACTAACGACCTCTTATTGAAAGAGATCCTTTGTCGACTCGAAAGCTTCAGAGTCTCGTTAGACTTTTGTTTCGTGACATTCTCTGGAAGCCTACATAATGTTATAATACCTACAATCGAGAGTTCATGCAAGTAAATAGTTGATCGAAACAATTCTTTGCAAGTATTACTGTTTTGTTTGTAAATTTTGTAAATTCATTATTTCCCACAGAAACCGGTTTGTTTTCGAAAACTCCAAAGGGTCGCCGATTGGACGTTCCCATACTAACGCCATTAATATTCTTTCTGGAACCACTTTGAGCATTTCAAGAAACCAGAACCACTCGAAAATAGAGTTAACTTTGAGTACACACTTAAACATCGGGGTGCTTTTATCACTCCACACGAATAAATAGGATAGGTGAGGCTTAAAAGATTTGGCCCGCGGCGCCGCTATCGTAATTTTAAGGGTAAAGAAGCGGTAGATTTGAACTGTTTTGTATGTTTTTTGTTCGATAACCAATTATATTTAGGATTGAGGAACTTCTAATTACAGTCATGTGGTGCAAATCGATGTGAATAAAAACAATGAAATTAATTCGATTAAAGGCAAGCAGGTTTTTAGCACTTCACTAAAACTCGATGGTCAACCATGATTGTAGCTTTTATACCTCAGTCTCACCTTAGACAAAATATAAAATCTTCAAACCACTTTCATAAAAGTAAGAAAAGTATAAAAAGGTTAGAGAACGGTTTCCGCCATTCCTACAATTTACTGTTCCACAATCCCACATAATCCAGCTGTTCTCGGGGCTTTCATACGAGCTCGACAGCCATATTGATTTTAATTCCATGATGCTTTATTTCTGCTGTCTACTGACGAGAGCTGCACGAAAAATTATTCAGCCGCGAACACTGGGCTCTAGTGAATATTTTCCGGTAAATGACAAGCTTTGAGTACCAATGCATTTTGAAGGAAATGCTTTTAACTGACGTAAAAAAAATCTAAGGTTTGCCTTTGAAAACATTAATATACCTAGTTAAAAAAAACAAACCGTGAAATATGGTGTAGGTCTATCTACTATGATAAGTGTACTTATGTACATTTTTTGCAAAAAAACAAATCAATTATGAATGTCTCACGCCTACACGCCTGCCTATTAGATAATGTAATGAATCAAAATTCTACGAGTTAATTCTAAAGTCTATTATTATGACAGAGTGCATATTCCAAGATTTGGAATTAATCATCCAAGCCATATATAGACTAACTACTTGATTTGTTTTACGCGCCACTTGATATTTTGATAACGATTCACAAACTTTATGCTATAGGTTAGATTGTTATCTTATTTTGAGAACTAAATATAGCCTTGCATTGCGATGTGCGTAATGGATTCATTATGTGTTGTTCACACGCTCTTCTTTGTTAACGTTTGAGCGGCCAAGCCTGACTATGAATAAGTGCTACACATTTACAATATTATGGGCTTAATTTGAAAATATCTCTCACTGTCTCATAGTCATTCAAAGACGCAGAATAACATATGGCGTACATTAGAAATTATTGCTACAAAAAACTTATATCTTAACTTTTAAGTTAAGATTACAAAATATTTTATTTATTGGCGTTTATTGGTATTAAATGTGTGTGTTCATAGTTTATTAATATTATTATTTGTAACATGTAAATTAGTTTGATTTTCTTTTATTTTTTCTGTTTCGTTATAGGTTTTATTTTTAAGTATTTTTTATTTGTACGCCACCGACCAAACTGATCTCTTTCACCGCTTTCTTGCTAAGGTTGCCTGGAAGAGATCACTCAAGGTGATAAGGCCGCCCACTTGTACATTATTTTTAGTTTAAGTCCTTTTATTTTAATTCATTTATTTTGGTGTGCAATAAAGATATATTGTATTGTATTGTATTGTATTTTTTATACACAGCACAAGTACTTTTGAATTCGTTAGTTTTTTCGAGGATACTTAATTTATATTACCTACTTAAAAAACTTTTTAATACCAACTCTGAATAACGCAGAATCTAATATTTTATAGCATGCCTTTGAAACGCGGGGTCAAAGGATTCAATAAAAGCAACATAGACCGTTACGCGTAATTTTACGACCAGTCTTTTATCAACATAAGTTACGAAACGATGTCGGTTCCTTATAGCTTTTAACCCCAATTGATAAGAAAAATGCGGTTACCCAAATCGGGGCGGACTCGAGGCGGGGTTAATCATTGCTGGCACCGTGAGACGTGAATGTATCAAAGGATTGGTTTTTTGGGGCAGAGAGCTTGGAAAAATAACTCTAATTTCCTTGCAATAAAGTTAAATTTGGGATGAAGAGGATAGCGATTGAGTTGCTACGTTTTACCAATAGGTGTCGGTCGTGGCGAGCCCTGACTGTGAGGCCATTTCCTTGAGTACGTCCGCGCCATAAGCCGTGATGTGCCATCAGCGGGGATCAGCGGCAATTTGTCAATCATCACGTGAACGCCCTGACAAAGGCTTTCAATAAACGCCCCATGACGTGAATCACGTCTATCCGAACTCGTTAATCTGTACGATGAAAAGCGGTGATTTTATTACCCCTTAGAATAGAATAGAATAGAATCCCTTTGGGATGTTTATAATAAATTGATGGAAGTTTGAGAAGTTTGTGTCCTTTTCATACTATTTGGTGCATTATTTTAACACTTTCACAGCGGAGCGTTTAGAGCGCCGCTTGATACGGTACGCGGGCGTATTTCTGCATAATTGTGAACATCATAGAAAAATAACGGATAGGGGTATATGGATAATTCTTTTTGTGTTTAAAAGATATACTTTTATATTTTATGGATAATAAATAAAAAAAAATTATAGTATATAAAATAATTTAATACGAGTAAAGTAAACATGGTCATTTTTTATAAAAAAAAAAAAGTCATACAGACTTCTTAGGTCTCTTTAACAATGGTAATTCTTTAATGTGTGGTACTTTTTAAAGCACTTGTCGTAGCATAGTGGCACGTTACAGTCAGGGCAGTAAAAAGCCGTCTCCTTCCGCCCTCGTTTTCCCGTCAGATGCTTTATGGTGTCAGCGCAAACTTTACACACGCGCGTGACACTAGCTTTCTTTTCTGTTGGCGGTATTCGTTCCAAGAAGTGCCGTCCTACTAACCTGGAACTGTTGCCAACCAAGTGTACTCCATGCGATGGTCCTGCAGCATCAGTAGATCGACCAGCCAAAAGGCCTTCACCACATGTCATCATAAATTGCGAAAATCGCAATCGGCGGCGTGCAGGCTGCTGTTTATTATAAATCACCATGGCGTTCACCATGCTCCTTGCTACTAAGTGGAAAAACATTTTTTTCCACCACTTCATGGATTTCCTATGCAGGCTATAGTATGAGACATATTGATCATTTAGATCTACGCCGATTTTATTTGTATTATAATCTAAGACGCAGTCTGGTTTTATTTTTTTTGCTGGACCTCCTTTCGCTTTGACGGTCACCTCCGTCCATGTTGCGGCATGCTTTGTCGTGAGGAAGGGGACGTCCCTCTTGTCCTTCCACTTACATACCGTCATATTTCCGCGGTGACAGAAGGCCATTTCATTCGTCTCCAGCGGCTGATGTCGCCATTCTTGAGGCAAACCACGGCGGTTCGGCATCACAGTGCCGACAACTCTAGTATTTTTCAGCCACAGCACGTCAGCTACAGATGGGCTGGTGAAAAATCTATCCATATAAATGGTGTGCCACTTTCCAAAATAATTCTCGCTCAGCTGGGTGATTATTTCCTCCACGGTTTTGGAGTCACCAATGTATGGCACCATATTCAAAATGTAACCCGTCGCCGCGTCACACAACATATAAATTTTCATACCGTATTTGTCCGGCTTGTCCTTATTGAAGACTCGAAAGTGTACCCTTCCTCTAAAACCACATGTACCTTCGTCTATGGTCAGTGCTTCAGCTGGATAGTAGCTGGTGGAAAACAGACGACACAGCTCGTCAAAATATGGCCGTAACTTGAAAAATGCGTCATAGTTTTCCTGGCCGCGAGGTATATATTTTGTATTATCGTTGAGATGCAGACAGCTGTAAATTGCTCTAAACCGATCTCTGTTCATTAGTTTGGCCGCATAAGGGGTATGTATAATCTCTCTTGTGGACCAGTATGAGTCAAAACTTTCTTTTTGTACAAGTGACATATGAATTACAATAGATAAAAAAAGTTTCAATTCTTCCAAAGTAACGGGTGTCCATTTGTCAAGCATACTCCCTGGTTTTAGCAGTCCCCGTCTAACCAATTTGGTTTTCATTTGTGCTGCATAACGGTTTGTTTCAGTTTTCAGCAGCTTCCAAAAATCATTGTTGAAGAAAATTGAAAAACAATCCATTTCAGATGAATTGTCGTCCATCGGAACTAAAACTCGACTTATCTCTTCGAAAACCGGGTCTTCTAATGGACGTTCTCTTGGGACATACGTCCATCCATTGGCCTCATCCATTTCTCGAAGAGAAAGTATTTGCGACGACCGGCCGCGTGCAGATGAGCGCACTACGCGGCCGCGCGCAGTTGAGCGCACTACGCGGCCGCGCTGACTTTGACGCCCGCGCCGAGCCCCCTGTACACGATTACGCCCTTGCTCGTTATTTGTGACTGGCTCAGGAACGTGGTCCTGCACCTCAACCTCACCATCATCCATCCTTTCTTGATTAGATATAAAGATTCGCAGGTCCGACACGCAATCTACCAAAGAAACAACTTATGAAAGAATATTCAATACGAAAATAGTTTAGGTACCTACCTACATAGAAATATAAATATATAATAAACATTTACCTTCAATTTCATCACCCTGAGCCTCCTCAATGTCAGAATCATCATCATTTTGCAATATATCAACAATTTCTTGCGTAGAAACATTACGTAGCGAGGAAGCCATTTCGCGCCAAAAACAGTCACACTCGCTCCGTACTCTCGCCGGCGGTCGACTGAGTGGGCGCGGGCGATCGCGAACTGTAGCTATCGCGTTCTTACTACATACAAACATTGTATATGTGTGTGTGTAGCTTATGAACTAAGCTACAAACGTGTACAAGGCGGATCACGACAAGACGTCGTGATTTTCTAATAAACAGTATGAAAGGCGGTCACGAGTGCTACTCGTGATTCGCGCGTTAGAGAAAAATATGAATGCCGAGCTGAGGTCGTGATCCGCTGTGAAAGTGTTAATCATAATTTTATTTCACTTGGCACACATCTAAGTTCAAAATTAGTCTTTAGTAATTATGGATTTTGTTGCTTGAATAAAATTACTTTTAAGTTTAAACTTAATTTATGTACAATACAGTTTCGCACTGTATTTAATTACAATAGCAAAAGCTTTACTGACTCCTAAAAATACCTATTTTAAAACTAGTTAAACGACTAATACGATGTTATCTGCCCAAGCAATATTATGTTAAATTCCAACAAATTGAATAGGTACAAACAAAAGTTACCGCAAGGAAACAACGTAACAATACCTAGCTTCGTTCGTATTAGCAAAGTGATCCGCGACAGGCTGCGTCTGGGGACATCTTTTGTATAAGAGGATAATCCAAGGATATTGAACCTGATAGACACAATATTATGGTAAAAAATCCGATACACATATGTCAAAAATTTACTTGATTATTCGGTCTGTATTTATTGTTCTGTCACAATTATTCATCGACGTGGCGACGCGTTAAACAGTAATTGTCCGTTTTAAACCGAATATTTATACAAAAAAAAAGTGTAAATCTAACTATTTCATGGATCCGTTACAAATATTGTGCAATGCTTATGAATTTATCGTCATGGTGATAAGATTTAATACTGATTTTTCCGCTGAAGAGTTAAATGGTTGACGGAACGCTTTGAAAAAAATAGTCTATTGACTACCAGCACACCACTAACGGTGCCACGGTGTTGTTTTTGTAAATCCGGGATAAAAAGAAGTCTGTCTTGATGGTAGTATGTGTTAATCCGGGGTCGAATCCATCTGCTTAACTAATTTATACAAATCGATTCAACTGTTTAATCGTGAAGAACGGACAATATACGTACATAATCAACAAACGTTTTATATTGATGTAAATAGTGGGATTTTACTATAGACGATTGATATGAGTCTCAGATAGTTTTTGTCTACGGGGTAATCAGAAGATTGATTCCGCGCCCAGACGAATAACGAATGATAGAAGGCAGACAGTAAATCAATACAACTCTTTGTAGAGAAACGCGGAATTCGTTTCTTGTATCTTAAAAGTTCTCTAATAGCTGCTTAGCTCGTGTCTAAGACGACTAGGAAATAGCTATACTTACCTAAACTAACAAGGTGAAACGTTCTGTGCTGTAAATTCGAGGAATAAATTTGCTTTCGTGAGGCTTAAAAATTGAGCATACTATTATTATAGGATTCAATATATTTTTTATTGAGCACATAGTACACACATAGCATTTTTTATTATTGATGTTTTTTTTTCATATAAACGGTGTTTTAAGAAATTAACCACCTGAAATACCATAACTATGTGTAGGTCTAGATTAATTTATTCACAATCATGAAAATCCTAAACCTGTCAAAGCAAATGTGGCCTACAATATAATCTTAGAAAGAATATCCAATAGATCGGATTGACTGCGCCATGCTTGATTGGATTCCTTGTCAAGTCATCGGCATGATATCACTCGCTATTCTGAGACCTTGTCGCACCTTATACATAAACATTATATACATAAATATAGTCGACGAAATGCTACATGTTCAAGCAAATCAACAACATCACATCCTTACAACGAATAGACACCTCATTAGGAAATTAAAAACGTTACCTACATATATCGTATAACTCTTCCCAGTTAAGTTATACAGCTGAAAGTTTGTGAGAGTCTCAGTCTATAGCTATATCCGTGTCTCGTTATTTCCATGGTCATTATGTAAGTTTTTCTAATTTGGATGAGATTTAGCATAGAGATAGAAAAGACCAAAAACAAAATTTGCAAACCCATTCCTTGTAAAAAAAACCCTAGATAACATATAGTCACATAAGGTACTTGTTATCTGGGCAATCATAGGTTTCCTCTTGCTGCCAGTCAGTATTACAAATTTTGATGCAACAGATAATACTTATAAATAATTCTATGGGAGTCTCTCGCTCTATTGGTGTATTGTGCCAAATAAACATCAAATATTTGTAAATTCAGTTACTGGCTCTTCACTAGGTGCTTCAATGTCAAACTTAAGCGCGTTCACATTTGCGGTTTGGATGAAAAACAAACATCAAAGTTCAACACCGCGGCGAAGCTTACATAGATATCATCTAAAGTGAAGATAGCGTTTTAGATTGGTTATAGAGTAGTATTTTTTTGGATTCATGCTCGTTTTATGTTTTGAAAGTTACGCTTGTGGATCAGTATACTTCGTCATCCCTTCAGGATTACGATGGAAACTGCTGTCCCGGTCAGCCCTTGGATGGGTGACCGTGGCAATGACAAAGTTGCATTAACATCCGGGTTCTTCCGTGGGCAGGTGACACGATCCCAGCTGCAGTAGCCAAACCATGTCAGATGCCCTAAGGGCGGTTAAAAAGGATTCGAAATTCGATTTGATTCTGAAGATTAACTGTGTATTTGTAAGAAATACTTTTATTATTTTATAATATCTAACGTTTACATAAATCCTTATCCCGGCGATATATTTAGTGGGATTCTCTAGTCTACTCTAATAGCAATGGATTAATAATGTTCACAAAAACGATGTTTTCTCAGTGAATAATGTATGACAGATCAATTAGCTGCACCATAATTCACTCAATAATGATATCGGGTGTCGCAAATGATCGATATTAATTAAAGGCGAGCAAACAATAGAGGTTCTATTTCGTCGTCAGGGGTGAAGTTGCCACGACGCGGCGCCAGATTCTATCATGTGTAGGAGCAGTGATCTAGAAGGAGATTGATTTGATTGTACAAATAGACTATTTTTATGTAGAATCAAGTTTTAATGTGGCTCGGATAAGATTTTCAGTGAAAAATTTTTTTTTTATTTTAATTATGTGTGTGTATACCTACTAAATGTTTATAAATCTATCTCAATGAATATTATTCTATTCTATACAATTGTACTGTCTATGTTTGCTTAGTTTAAGTGAAAAACAGTTTTAGATGTATTGTCTGTATTCATAGCCATAATTTTACTAAATATCGGTAAAGATTAGCTTCTGTAGTATAGTGTGGATTGTTTCCGGCCGCGCTGAACCGATCACCTCGTATCTTATTTGCCATCGTCGCTCATTTCAGTTCATTCCTTTCAAAGGAAACTGCAAGAACGACCTTTATTATCTAAGGCTTTGCACGCAATTCACTCTGTGAGGCTGCATTTTCGTTCAATTATAAATCGGGTTATGTTTTATTTATACCATATAGGCTTAATAGTAATAATCACAACTGGTTATGCTATATGGATGTCTAAAACTTCGAAAGGAAAAGAAAAATACAAAAAGAGTAAAAAAATATTCATGTAGAAGCGCCAGTAACTATAAAGCGCTGCAAATCGTGCAACAAAATGCAAATAAAATCTTGCTTGCGAGTAGTTTAGTTAGTACAGTAATTGACGTGTGTGGCACGACATGCTACACGAGCCCCGATACGTGCATCCATTCACTCACTTATAATCCCGTTATTTAGTTCAATGACCCACATAACAATTATCTTTGCGTATTTAATACGTGAAACTTTTAATGATAATCGATTACTGCCAATCGTCATGTAGCGCACGTAACTAACTGAGACAAAAACGCTAATATGTGTAGTTTACAACTTATTCTTTGTTGCGTGACGGTAATGGCGGAAAGTTAATCAACTAGTAATGTTTCTCACGGTGCTCCGTGAGCGGAATGAAGTGCATACGTACTTTATGCAGCCAGACGGAGCGAATCACTCGCATCTACGGCTTTATTGCGCTGTATTTGCGGAATTAATGCGGATATTACAGTCGGCACTCGGCACCGGACGGCCGGCGACGGTGATATCATATATTTGCACATCAATTCAGATACACGCGATAACGTTTGATGACATTCTCTAGGTAACTGCTAATTGCCTGCAACTGACTCTGGCTGTGTCGCAAACTCGAATTGGTAACAGAATTAGCATTGATTCTATAATTACAAAGTGTTTATTTAAGTAGCTCATTATATCCTAGAGACTTTAACACCTACATGGGCGTGAGTCACGGAACATCTGGTGTTATGCAAGTACAGAGCCTGCCCTGTATAGCTGTGAATGGATTACAACTATTGACAAAGACTCAAATCCTATTTGAATCGCTGTGCTTATGCTCCGAGTCGGTTTGCTTGCACCTACCATAATAAAACTCGTCCTTGGAGCTGTCTGTGAAGTTTAGGGGAGCGCGGGGCTTGTTGTAACAGGGGTAAGTAGTAACAGGCCTTTTTCAATAGGAATTTAAACTATATTCACGATTTTTTTTTACCTAATCTTAAGATTATAACGCGCCACGCCACTTTATCACAGCCAGTGTCCCGCCAGGCGGCACAGTGAGTGGGTGTGTGCAAGCGCTTTGTTGGTGACAGGTAACCTATTATTTTAGTTTGGTAAATTTTTGGTTAACTTTACTATTTTCGACTAATTTAAGCTTTATATATTTTATTTGATGCTAAAATATACTATTTATGATGTTGTGTAACAGTTTTCGAGATTACTAAGTTGATTTAATTGTTATCGTGATAAATATTAAGAACTATACCTAGGGGCTAGTTGTAACAAAACCTCGGGGTTTGTTGTAACATGTTACAACTTGCCCCCAGATTGCTGTAAGTTACTGTTATTATTTGTAATGTGACATACCTTATTTGTTTTCATTTAGAATGAGAGACTATAAGAGAATCTTGAACATTAAGAACTATTAGATTCTGCTCCTGAAGTGGATATCAGCACAACATAAATTATACACCGCATCGAAACTGCGAATGAACCAACTCCAAGTTGCTCTGGTCAAAATCAATTTTCCCCATCGAAGATTAGACCACTACCAAAGGCACCACCACGAAAAATAAATACAAATTGCAGACGCAAAAAGAAGTCTGCTGTTTTGACAGATACGCCTGAAAAAGAAGCTTTGAGAATGGAATATGAAGAAAAGATAAAGAAAAAGCAAAAAAAAAGATGATAAAGATAAGGGAAAAGAAAAGCGAAAGGGGAAAGTAAAAGGTAAAAAATCAGCGAAAAATAAAGATGGAATAAAAAGAGTTACAAAAAGGATTCTAAGTTCATATTCTTCTGATTCAGAGTATGGAGATTGGCATTGTCTTGTTTGCGATGAAGTGTATAGTCATTCAAAAGGTGATTGGATAGAATGTATTATATGTAAGATGTGGGCACATATAGGATGTGTCACAGGAGATACTATTTTTTTTTTTGTATCAACTGTAATTCAGATGAAGACTAATTTCTTTGATAAGGAAACTGAAGAAGTCTGATTATTGTAAGATGTATGGTAGAACTAAGAGATAACTACAAGACTTAATTTAGAGGTTTATAATTTAATTTGAGTACTGTGATTATAAAGTGCCATGTTGATATTATATAAGTGCCTTTTATGTATGTACATAAATACAAAATAAGATAGATAGTTAAAAACTTAAATCTTTAATTTGTTGATTATATAAAAAGTATGTTTCAGTTAACTATTCATTAAAAAATACATATAATAGAAATAGCTAGTTACTTTTTGTTGTAAACAAAGCCAAATGATCCAAGATGTGAAAAAATTAAAGATTGAAGGTGTCACATTTTTGGTTTTTATTCTTGTTACTACTTGCCCCAATAGATGTTACAACTAGCCCCAACCACGGGGTAAGTTGTAACAATTGCCTTTATTTAAAAAAAAATTAATTGTGATAAAGTTACCTGTAGATTTGATATTTTTTCGATTTGACTTAATAGAAGAATAGTTAAAGTATCAATCAAAATTTAGTTAGTGGTAATTTAGTCAATACACTTCATGATATATAATGATTTGTTATTTCTGTTACAACAAGCCCCGCGCTCCCCTACTACAGATTATGATATCTCGTAGTTCAGGATAGAATTGAAATACAACGAACATGAACACTCATCTATGTTGTACAAGTTTAGCTATATACATATCTCAGCACAAATACAAACAGAAAACTGTATTATGCTAAACACCTTTGCTCTAAGAAAACACTGTCCTGAACTCAGTCTGCAACAATGCTAATATGATAATGAAGAATATTAAACGGTCTGAGTTAAACTTTGCTAATTTCATGCGCATACTCAACTCACTGTCAACCACTTTGGAACAAAGTCGTCGTATGGAAATAGCATCGAGCCATCAAGCCCTTACGGAATATGAATGTTGTGTGTACTGTTTGTAGCATTGTTATGGTCCATCAACACTCGGAACATGGACACGACCGCATGGTACGACAAGGTGAAGCTAAACAGAGCAAGCGATCCAAGCGAATCCCGAATGGCAACATGCGTGAAATATGGGGCGACGCAACCAACTCCGCTCGATCGATACTTGATACGCATACTATGCTCCGAATACTGCTGACACCAAACTCTAAAGCTTCATTCCTTTCCCAAAATAGCAAAGGAAAACTTTCCAGCCAGGACTCCAGAATAGATACCGAGGACTCTGTTATTGATTCTAATAAATAGCCTGCAGCGAGAATCGCAACGATCTGATGCATTGTTTAGACGTGACTCAACCTCAACCAACAAATTAACTTAGAACATAAATCTATCATGACTAACGAAGACGAATTAAACTTTTTAAACGAATATAAAACTCAATTCTAACTATGAGAAGATTTGATGAAGAGAACGTTTTACTACGATAATAAAATCGTGATTTATGGGAAAGCGGAGAGATCTTTGGATGATGCTTTGAAGTAACGTTTGAACTAACATTAAGTTATTTATCCAACGACATTTCGAAGAAAATATGTAATCAGCGATACGGAAGGGGCCCGGATAATATTTCTTTCATTTTCCGCAAAATAAGCAAACGTCGATATTGGTCGTAATAAATAAAGTCACATTAGTATTGCGCTAGCGTTTTGTTCCATAGATTGCAGTAATGCGTTATATCGCGAATCGGAATTTATTGCGTTCACTTCTTACAGAAAATACGAAGTAGAAAGCACGCTCTTTCATTAAATCAAATCGCGAGAGTGCAGGATAGATCGATCCATTCGATGCTAAAGTAGATAGGGTAGCTTTGTCACTGAATAACAAGGTGTCCAGCTAAACGTGATCTGGGTCCGATCGGCTGGCGCTCGCGGCTCGATGTGTTCGGTACATCAACTTGTATAGTACGTAGGTAGATACACCCACGAACGACCATGTATAGATGCACTTTCACTGAATTGGTAATCTGTTTTCACAGTTGACTTGGACATAACATACTGTGACTTATGTTGTTATGCAAAATTTGAGAACATTAACTGGGTCATCTCTCTTCCTCTGTTACATACTTAATTCACAGATGCAGGCTCGTAATATAAATTATGTGAGATATTGTACGAATTACGTAAATAGCATTTTTTATTTTTCTTGTCTCTATTAATATTCATGTTTCTTCAACAGAGCAATAAAACTAAATTTTTTCACATTTAGAGAATTGAGGAAGCAATAAGCGATATGCTGAAATCGCATGTCTGGCCGACATTTTCTCTAAAAAACGACGTAGAGAACCAACAAAAAAGAAAAATTTCGGCGTTCTACGAACTGGCATTAGCCAGTGATTTGAAACAATCTCAGTTTTTGCAGAGAAATCTGGCAAGAGCTCGTCAAAACATCGACAGTCACGCGACTGAATATATAATAGTTGTATTTAATTTTGTTCTTATTGCATTTCACGTTACTCAATAATAAAAACTGCAATGAATAAAGATAATTAATGTCGTAATTAACTCAACTGTAATAATTGAAATGCTAATGCACGTACGTGATTTTTTACAGTTTTATTTATTATAAGATCTTTAACTCATTTAAGCTAGTGTACTGTAAGATAGGTGTGATTCAAAAAGTGCGGTCCTCTGCTGAGGTGTGTAATGAGCCGTGGCAGGCCGCAGCTATTACCATAATAAATAGCTACTCGCAGAACCATAGCAATCGTATGAGATACTGAGCCGTTAGTCGTCACGGTACAAACCACGATCTTGCGACTGACGTCAATAAATCAATTGCGGTTCTTCTGTCTACCCTCAAAAACGTGCAGTCAAAATATTAACCAGAAACTGGCTATAACATGGTCAATTTTGTTCATGGTCTGTGTAGACTGATTTTACAACTTTTATCGAAGGTTTTGCTAGGTCAATGTGCTGAGAACTGGAATTCCGCAATATCTGGCTCAATTAGGCTCGAATTCGTCTTAATCTTTAATCTCTCGCACAAATTGATAAAGTTGGGTTTCATGTAAACTGCCAAGTCATCGTTTTAAGATCTCTATCCGTCCAATCTTCTAAACTGTCAACTGAATAGAATTTCTAAGACCTAACTTTAACTTTCACAGATTTCAATGACTATTGCGATGTAACAATTTCTCTTTGGAGGAATAAAGGAGGAAGGAGAGGTATCATTCTAATGTGTTAATTTGTTATGAAATGTAATTGTGCGATGTATGTGGTTATGTGCGTAATTTAGTTGAATAATTTGGGCGTGTGCCGCCCGACCTTGGGGGCAGTGCTGTACGCTCCGCTGCACTCACCGGTTCCGTTTGCTATAGCTCGGTCTAGATAAACTGCAGATGTGATTATTTATCACTACTTTTAGTGCAATCACATTGTAGCGCGTAGTTATCTGCTAATACAATCGAATAAAGGTACTAATACAGAAGGTAAACAAATAAACATTTTAATAATAATTTGATGGATTTTAGTACATGCAAAGCCGGAAAACATAAGAAGAAATTGACAAAAATTAAAAAGTGCAATGGTTTTAGGGAGTGTGTATTGTGGAATTAAACATTGGGAGAGACCTACGTCCAGCAGTGGACTGATATAAGATTGATTGATTGATAATCTGATTGAATTACACAGTATTGTGTATAGTGGCGATCAATCCAATTAGATCTAACTATTTGTGTTTTGTCATGACATATAGAGAACACTGAAGCTAATATTGATGTATCCAGTGGCATGTTAATTAAATCCAATGTGTCCTATAGTAATTTAAAAATCACCGTTTGTAATCGGTGTGTTTTACTGAATGTACATTCAAATGTTTCAGGATATTATTTTCAAGAGTCCAAATCTGTACCAGAAATGTTATTGGTGCAGACATGAAGCTTGTATTGCATTGTATGGAGCTTGTCCAACATCGTTTAATTGAATGAAAGCGAGTCTTGTGTTCCACATGTCTTTCTATGCTTTCTACTAGAAACACAACTATCTAGTCAACGTAACTTAGATAGTTAGAGACAGTCAGATGTAATTCGATCAGCCGCTGCGTCTGGGTTCAGTAATCGACTATCAATTTAACTCATTGAGCCGGTGAAACCGAGAGAGCGTATCTGTTTCATCGCCCGATCTATTTGGTAAACAAGCGATTTCAATTATCATCTGGAACTCACGCGACATAGATTGTGTTATCTAACTGTCCTTAGAGCGCTCTCGTCCATTAATTAAGCTAATCAGTTTGACCTCGACATCTTCGCGCACTGGAACCGCCGCGACGAATGAAGCCGCGTGAAAACTCATTAAACTTTAACCTGTTATCAGAAGCGTATTTAACCCTCGCCATTTTAAACGTCAATTTTGCAACTCATCCAAAACAGTAATTCAATGCAAAGTGTTGGCTTCAATAAAGACTGCACGGTACCTTGGCTCGCACGGAAAACCATATTTAGGGAAGATTTAGAGGGAAAGGGACGCTTTGGACCATAAATAATAAAGGGGTATCTTTTTATCCCGTAACTTTACTGGGATGAATGCTTCGCAAACACCCTATAGTTCAAAGGAGCTAAAACTTACTGAGACGTAAATAAATATGACATTATTATTAGTGACGGTACCGGCTCTATAGGCACGCGACCCAATATAAGATACATGTTATTATATTTAGGTATACGTGGTCGTATAATAGAATTACATGACTTGTGTGTCTTATTATCATTTTCCATCTTCCACGCCAGCTTAATTTGGGGACAAAATTAATTTCAGGAATGAAACGGAATTCAAAATAACCCTCCAATTTATTTTACATTTCATAAAGGATGGCTGCATGAATCCCGCAACGTAATGCCCTATGCCGCTACCTGCCCACATCAACCTTACCGCGTTGTAAATAATGACAATATATTTTAGACCCAAACAAACATTGTACCTTTACAAAATGTGTTTTAGAGATGTCGTAAACTTGATACAAGCCGCTTACCTTGTAGTTTTCCTTATGCCAATGAAAGTTCACTCGGTTCTTATATTCTAGTGTCTACAGAAAAGCCACTGTTCCTCACAAGTAGTTGGAAGTACTGCGTAGGTACGTGCGGTCCCTCGGGAGAGGTATACGAAACGTTAGACTTTACATTCAACTCACATTAGCAGGGGCGTGTTGGCAACGTGACAGGGAGGCTGTCAGAAATTCACGTCGACCTTTGGCTTTACACTGGAAACTCGAGTAACAGAGATCATTCTGTTACAAGCGAAGCTCAAATTTCAAGAACTGCGCAGTTCCAGTATAATAAAAGAATCGGGTAGGTACTGGCAGTATAATGACGTGGTCGCGCGTGCCCACAAGCGGATGGCATCATCCTAAATCTGAGTCATAGTTTGGTACTGGCCGCTCGTGCCGGCTTCCATCTGGGTTTGTTTACAAACAGGCTTGGCTTCCCGCTGCCGAGCGCCGCCCGCCTCAAAACAACTAACTACTATTTTCAAACAGCATGCTCTTACTCAAATCTCATGCAAAGAAAGATTCCATCAGATTCCGACACCTGCAGCTTACATAGGTACGAGTAAATCAAAAAGCATGACGGGCGAATCCTGTTACATGTTAAATTATGAGAAACAATTTAACCAAGTGCTACATATACCAACATAGGTACGCCACGCTTAAATGTAATATAACAGTGACGTTATGTAATTCGTTCTAATTTCCCGAGGGGCTAATGATATCCTTAAAAGCTATTTCAGTTCCTGACACCGTGGCGTAAAGGCCTGAGGCAATTTCTTGGCTTGAAATATTAATTCGATTCAGTATAATTAGGTAGCTTCACTGGCTGATTTACTTCAATACAACACATTGAAGAGAACCCGCGTTGAAGGTATTCGCAAAAAGTTTTAACAAAATGTCGTGGTTAACAGAAGCGGCGTCATCAACATACAAAGTAGCAGTGTAACATGTGCCTGGTAATGGAAAAGCTAAAGGTAAGCTAGCTGCCAGACGAGCTCGTCGCGCCGCCATTGTGCCCGACCAGTGCTCATGAAATATGTACGCTCCTCTCAAAGCCCTCCCTTCCCGGCTTGTTCGCTCCTGCCGAACGACCATCACTTTATTGATATAATTACTGCCCACTTTTACAATCGTTTTAACTTTTTAACCGGTTGTTTTAGCTATTTATTCCTTTACCGTTTTGTATTAAGTGACCTGTAACGGTTCTGTTCGCATTCATTCGCCTTTATAGGACCCCTTTACATTCACGAAACCTGTTCTTTTTGTTTGGGCCGTCTTTTATCGAACCGGTCAATAGAACTTCTTGACTCTCAAATCTCTCAATAGATATGGTTGCAGAACGAAACTTTTATAATAAGAAAGACTTCTTATTTTTCTTGTTGTTAAACCGGTTTCTTCTAGGCAAGCGCGCTAGATCGTAGATTATAACGTTGCTTAACATCAGGCAATTGTAGTCAAGCGTGAGCCTATTTCATGTAAAAAAAAAAGAAAAAAAAGCTTGGAGTTATTCCTATTCATTTATCTTATTGTTATTAATATCTATCCGATACTTGTATAGAATATCAGTAAGTTCATAATGATGTAGGTAAGTAGTTACTTATAGCATACGTAGGTACCTATGTTGGCATGTTCCTTGTACTTGTCACGATTATTCAATCCAGTTTTTTGGATAGATACTTGCATGAATAAGAATCCGTGTGCATTTATTTGTTCCTCAAAATTCAGGACAAACAGTATCGCATGCATTGAACTAGGTATAGTAATATCTCAATGATCGCATGTAGGTACCAAGAATTTATCTGACATCCCGTATCCTAAACCAGTAGGTAGGTATGTAGATTCTAGCGGTTTCCACATACTTAGGTATCTTTTAGTCGCTGATTTTATGCATTGACTTGTCGATGTCCATAAGCGTCGTCTCTTAAATTTATGAGTGACTCTTAATGTTATCTAATTCCTTTTTTGTCTTACGATTACTACTCTAACATGTATTCTTGTTGTGAGCGGACAGCCATTCATCCCACGCGATAAAATAGACGTAACATTTCACTTGATGTGTGGGCAGCAGAGAAACCTTCCACCATCACTTACCCACTTCTTTAACATATAAAATAATAATAATTAATAGCAGAATAACATTCATCAATGGAACACAACCATTATCTTCTCTTGCTCTAAAAAATAATAAATCAAAGTGAACTCAACAAGGTCTGTGACACCTGTCTAATGTAGAAGTAAAACAAAAAAGACAATCATGATCGCATGTCGTACCTAATGTGTCTAATGCTTGCTAATCAAGTTTGGTCGTAAACAGCAATTATAACTGCAAATCAATGTTTCTACTAAGCTGTGCGGCATGTAAACATAATCCAAGCGTGTAATCAATCATAGATAAAAAGATGCTCACCATGAAGTTTTTCATCCAGATGAAAATGTGCAAAGTGGAGGCGCGTCACAGCGGGCAGTCACCGCGGTGCATAATATTCCCAAGGTAAACAAAGATTACGTAAACGCAATCCCACGCACGCACGTCGCCCGATCGATTTTCAAACTTTCGAATACGC